>CM076722.1:22308727-22485788 GCA_038501795.1 Pseudopleuronectes americanus
TATTCAAAACCCATTACCAATAGCCAAGTGATCTCTGGTTCGAATCCTTGCTGGACTATTTACTTGGAAACCTCACCAGGTTTGTCGTCCCCTCTTCATCTTGATGTCTCTCTCTCTTTCTCTCGCTCTCTCCTCGTTCGCTCTTCAATTTATAGGTGTCTGTGTACTCCAGCTCAAACCAGTAGGGACAAGTCATGTGTCATGTTGCCTAAAGTTCTTGTAAGTACCATTCATTTACAAACTCACAAAATAAACAGAGGGCCCATGTTTAAAAATACCAGCTTACCCTTTAATTGTCTAAATTAAAGTTCACACAACAAAAGAAAAGGTGCTGCTGTGCCTATGCACAGAGCTGCTTTTGCAATAACTTCTTATCCTTTGTCTTTTTTTGCTTTACCACTATTAATCATTAGTTCAGACTCTTAAATGAGTGGGTTCTCTCCATTCAAGCAGATTCTGGAACATCCACAGGACTTCTTTCTGCAGACAAAGAAAGTTAATCAGCTCGCTGCCAGCAGCACATCTTCTCACACCACAAATCACAACCCCTGATGTCAGTTTTGTTTCAGCTCGGCTATGACTCAGTCTATGACGTACAACTAGTTGGCCATATGAGAATGAATTAGAAGCAGAAATTACAATCACATGTTTGCAGACACTTCAGCTATCTGAGGACACGTCCTGTTTTTACTGCTAAGGTAAAACTTGATTTAGTTTATCGCCATGCACACATGCTCACCTGTCCATGCATCGCCATATTGTGCTGATATGGGTGTAATATTCAGTCTGGCCATGTGACAGGGAGACATCTTTTACTCTCTTTTTTTTTATTCAAATCCATAGATAATGAATGTCACTTCCTGTTTTAAGAATACAGCAGTAATATTCTGATAGGAAATCAAATCCATCAATCAAATCCATCCATCGACTTTCATGGCCCATCTTTCCAAGGTCATATTATATATTCTTAAATTTTTAGTTCTTTAAATGAATATTCAATTATTTTTAAATAATTCTTAATTATTAACAATTATGATACACTTTATTCTGCACAAAGTTAACATTGCAAGACTGCTATTACTCATCTTATTTTATTGTAATATTGTATAATAATGATCATATGTTTCCTTGTTTGATCAGACTCTCAATTTCCCTTATTAATACATGACATCATCAGATCCAATTTACTTGTGCATAAATGAAAAATTATTTGCTTATTAAAGGTGCAAAAAAGAATATAAACAACACATGACAGTGTCTGTCTGTCTGCCAGTCTCTCTGTCTCTGTCCCAGTTACTGACAGACACTCATCAGTCCTGAAGGTTCTGAGGCTTATATAAGATAAACCAGCTAACCTCAATGACACTAATCTCTGAGATGGAGAAGATCACCTTCCCTCCCTGCACTCCCTCACACACACACACCTCTCTTGTGACCAGATTCTCTTTGTATCTATACTTGCTCCAATCTGTTTCCTTTTCCATCTCATTGCTGCTCAATTACTCCCGCCCCACCTACTACAACCTCATCTAGGATCCAGGAAGCATCCTGACTGGCTGCATCACCGCCTGGTATGGCAGCTGCACGGCCCTGAGCCGTAAGGCTCTACAGCGGGTGGTGAAGTCTGCCCAGCACATCACCAGGACAGCGCTACCATCCCTAGAGGACCTCTACACCCAGCGGTGCAGGAAGAAGAGCAGCCGGATTATTAAAGACCCCTTTCCCCCCAGCGATAAACATTTTTGCCTGCTGCCGCAGGGACCCCGCACCACCAGGCTCAGAGACAGTTTCATCCCATCCCTAAGACTTTTAAACTCCTCTGAACTATAATAACTCCACCAAACTAGCACCGTGACATATTTGCATACTTGCACATTGCACAAATTGCACTATTGTTGTTTTATTTTCTCTTCAGCTGTTTTTATATACATTTAGATATGTATACTTTATTTTCTATTGTAAATTTTGTAAATTTTCTATTTTATACTATTTCTATTTTATTTTTTAGGTTGTAATTACTTGAGCATTGCTAGAAGAGAGCCTATGACTCAAGCGTTTCACTGCTAGCGACTGCTTAATGTTATTGTTGTGCATTTGATAATAAAAATCTTGAATCTTGTATTTCCTCCTGTTGATACTGTCATCTTTTTATGGCCTGCTATTGAATATTGCAAATGTTTGTTACTTCTTTAATCAATCTTTCATTTCAATTTACATTGATCACTGAAGGACTATGGCATGATACTATTTTTGTACTGCATTTTGTCATTTTTAATTTTCAAACCATTGTGTTCTTTAACCATGTAATGACAATTAAACAAAGTTCAATTAAAACTTAAATGGATTCTGATTCAATTTAATAGCTGATCCAAAGGCACAAGATATTTTGCTCTCGTTAAATTAAAAAGCTTTTTGCAAATGTACTTTTCTGGAGAATAACACATATAATGCACTAGCTAATACTCTTTTCTTACACAGTGATCTAAGGACAAGAAATAGAACAATAAAATAGATACAATCATACTTATTGCAAGAGCCAATATCATTTGTAAAAGCTTTGACCCTGAAAGAAAACTTGATAAAATATTAGTTTTACAATACCTACCATTGTTCTGTTATTATTATCATATCATTATTATTATTATTATTATTATTATTATTATTATTATTATTATTATTATTATTATTATTATTATTATTATTATTACGATCTGTGGCTGATATTACTTTCTTTATTTAATGCATCACATGATTGGTGAATGGGGCGACAAGGTGGTGCAGTGCAAAATAGAGGATGGATAGTTAGTTAGTCTCTATAGACGTTTTCACTCTGGATCAACTCCAGACAACTGTCTACAGACTCCTCCATAGTAGTCAGGCGAGAGGTGGAACAGCCAGGTGCAGAAAAAAGAATGGGAATGGGACTTTATCCAGTAGAGTATAAAGTCCGTAGAAACTGTGGAGCGTCTCTCGACATTTGCGTTCACACATGCACCTAGAATGAGCCTTTTATATTTAAATCAGGAGCGGGTCATATCAACGGAGGCCGCCAAGTTTTTTACAGTAGCTGAGACTGGACAAACTAAACACCTTTTTGAGGTTTCATGACAACTGAAGGCTACCACAGGTTCTCCTTCATGCTTGGAACTAGAGGGTAAGGTGAGGGGTATTCAGCTGCAACATGCAACTTCCCCCACTAGATTTCACTAAATCCTACACACTGAACCTTTAATAGCCTGACGTGTCTGCTGAGCTGAGAGGTGTGTGAGGCAGGTTTATGCTTCAAGGTGTGGTGTGAGCAAGGGCCCCGATCTCTTCAGATGATGCTGTTTTATTAAAAGCAGTAGTACGCTGTTGATGCAGCTGTCTGTGACCTGCAGCTGACTTTCACTCCGTCTTTTGAAAGAGTTTTTCTCTTGACATAGTGAAAGTCCCCCATGACTGTTAACTTGCATGATGAATGGTTCCTTACAGCTTGAACAAACTCACTCCTCTGGAATTTGTTTACAGGCCTGGGGGTTCTGCTCTCTCGCTGTCTGCTCAGTGTTATCCCACACTCCTTCAATATGTGAAAAAAGATCATGTTAATATGTTCTTATTCTGGGGATTTCTGAGACTAAGCCGCACAGTCAAATGAAACAACACGTTAGGCTTGGCTGCAGTCGCGTTCCCCACCAGTCTGGACTGGTGTTGTAACCGGGCAGACTCTGCAGCCAGTTCGGTCAAGCCACCCTCCAAATGGTTCTTGCTTATTCCATAAAAACGTTCATCTGGAAAAAATGTCTTTGCTACAACAGGGAAGTAAAAAAGGACAGAAATCCCAAGACGCCGGCCACTCTCCAATCGTTGCAGTGGAAAAGCCATCAGAGAGCATCTGAGAGCTCAGACGAGCAGGAGGGACGAGGGGCTGGGGGATGAATGACAAGCGTCTAAGCTCGTATTCAAAGGTAAACAGGTAATTATAAAGACATTCACTGGCTCCTACTGTGTGAATTCCCTATGCGGTTGGCTTTAGCTATCACCCTCTGCCAGCTCACTTCTGGGAGTCTTTCACAAGTGAAAGCTCCCTCAAATTAAGAAGGCTGCTTGGTTTGATGCTGCATCTCAAATTAAGGAGCAAAGATTTAGGTCCCTCAGCGCTGTTGTTACATCAATCTGACCTCTTAAGAGCAAACCCCTAAATGAGAGGGTTCTTAGGGAGGGATTAAGTAAAGCCATGCTTGAAATTAAGAGTGAGACTAGCAGCGTGTCATACACTGAGACAAATTCAAAGATGTGGTTGTAAAACGATGAAACACAGCAAACAAAAAAGACAAAAAAATGCAACATCAGGTAATAATTTTCTTTGGGTTCATCATTACTAGTGACACATTAAAAAATAAATAAGTTGCCTTAATTACTATTATTTAGAATCAAATGTTAGTTTAGATTTCAGGTAAAAAGTTGTGTCAGATCGTTAAAATTATGAACCTAACGAGGTTGAAGAAAACCAGGACTGAACACAGTTCACACAGTTAAATCCAATGAGACGTCTTTCAATGACATCAAATCAAATATTATTTGTATAGCCCATATACACAAATTACTATTTGCCTAATGAGGCATAAAAAGGTGTGACATCCCTTGTCCTTTACTCTTGACTAGAGTGAGGAAAAATGTTGGGTATCTATAAAATTGTAAGGTCTCCACTTGACTAAGTAAAGTTCCTTGAGAAAACGTCTGTTGTGATTTGGTGCTGTAGAAATAAAAGTGAATTGATATGCAAGGGCTACTGGTTGCAGCAGTTCTTCCAACTGTTCCACAGATGAATCCCTTCCAAATGGGATTTCAGTGCAGTCAAAGGGGACCAAATCCACCGTTCTTCTTCTGTGCATGAATCATATTCAATTCAATTATGTATTATTTACAAAAAGCCAGATCACAACATGCATTATCTCAAGGCCCTTAACACAGTAAGGTCGGGACCTTATGATATTTTAGTAGGAAACAGCTCTCACCATGAGCAAGCGCTTGGCAGCAAGGCAGAGGAACGCCCGTTTCACAGGGACCTCAGGGTGCGCTGCAGATTAGATCAAATCAAGTGGCTGTCCTCCAAAGTTTGTGTTTTCAATATTAAATTCACACTTTTTGTCCATAAGGGGGAGTTTAATATTGTATTAAGGCAGACTTGGAAAAAAATGGTTAACTAACCATTTCATTTTTATATCAGGGATAAAAAGGGCCCATTGAGTATATAGAGCAAGTGTTGTTTCTGTACGTCTCTGTACATGCATCACTGCTCAGCCTCCACCTGTCAATCATCATTTCATGGCTCCGATTAATGCGCTTATGTGAAAGTGTTAATGTCCTTATCATGTGTGCCATATATAGCTCTGTATCATACAGCAAGTCTCTTACTCATTCTGTGTTTTCTTCTCCACACCCTTCTGTATCTAGGACAAGTTTGTCATGTGACCCATGTGACACTCTGTTGTGGTGAGTTTCGTTTCAGCCCTGACGACCAGCAGTTGGACTGTGGGCTCGGCAGGCCTCAGCACAGATTATCTGCATGGCTGTGTTTGGGGATTCTTTTAACAGAGAGAATTTGATGAGCAGGCAAAGATATTCACTGTACAAAAGCATTAAAGTCTCTTTTTCGGGTTGAATGCAAATCCCCTCACATTCAACAACGGCTCTCTCTGGCAGCATGCGGGCCGGTTCTGGATGGGTTTCTGTCTGATGGGTCTGTCGGGCCCAGCAGGCCACGGCAGGGATTTTCCTCTCTGAGCGATTGAGCGGGGGAAGCTGTGTGAAAGCCACAGAATGGCTTGTATCAGTGTGAAGAGATTCCCCTTTGAAAAAAAGAAAATTTAATCTAAAAGTCAAAATGAGCAGTAATCTGTCTGGAACAATCCAGTGCAGTAAACATGATTCAAACTCAGGTGAATAATGAGAGACATCGCAAGTCTGGTTTTCAGATATTTTATTGATGAAAGCATCTTTAACCTTTTGACCCATTGGACACATGACGAAATATAGCAAAAAAGCTATAGAGAACACATCCCCTGAAGCCTGATCACAGATTCCAAAGCACTGCCACATCTGCAGTGTCTGATACATTTATAAAAATAACAATCATAAAAAATATACATACAAGACAAAAATCTTTTTCTTTTTTTTCAAAGGGTGATTTGTAAAAGACAAGCATGGACAGAAATGGGTAACTGAGACAACATGTACAAGACGAAGCAGTAATCCACAATCTCTAACCAAGAGGCACAATCACTATTTGACAGAGCTATAGCTAGCTAGTCGGCTTGTCACCGAGGATCGAAGACAACACATTGCCTGTGCAGTCCGGAGGATACCGTCGACATGGACAGTCACTGAGAGGAGGAAACAACTGGACAGAGCAGATATGGATTACCTGAATTATGCGAGAGGACAAGACATTTTTTTTCGCTTTTTTTCTTCAGTGAGAGAATTCTGGTTAATTGGGCCTAGCCTTCGTCTTTATGCTTAAAAATCCCCTTTAGGGAAGGCTGCAGTTAAGTTTGCAAAAGATTAAGTTTGTTGGCAAAGCTGTGGCATGTAATCATATATATATAAACAGTTCTTTCAAATGGGTTTGGATTGAAGCATAAAAGCCATTAATAGGCATCATCAAAGCAACATAAGAAATGGAATATAAGTTGCAACTTAAACTGTGATGAACCTGGTGTGAACACAGTTTTAATTAAATCTTTTTAAACAACAGCTGATCAAAACAGAAAGCAAATGCTGAAACGTTTGTTTTGGTGCCCCTTGGAAAAAGGGGCGAGCTGCAGCAGTGTGCATTAACTTGCAACCTGACCTGAACGGAGACTGTTTGTACAGTAAAGCATGGTAGCCCTCAAGAGATAAACCCCATCACCAGCTGCACCCATCTCTCCAGACATACTCACTCTGCCTCCTGCCTTTCAACAACTGCATGTCCCTTTCTCTCTATTTCGGTTGTTCCTAGTCTTCTCTAAACACAGCGTCTTCGGCTGCACCACGTCAACAAATGGCTCATTAGACTTCAGGTCTATCAGTGGAGGCCACCGAGATGTTTGGCACGAAATGTCACTGTCTGAACCCTGAACGGAGCGTCTGCAGGCTCCGAACCTACAGCTGAGTTCAAGCTCTTCAGCAGCAGCCGAGGAATTCCCTGCCAGGGTGCTACAGCAAATAGTGTCTCATCGTCAGCTGAGGTGTCTCAGCAAATATCCTTGAGCTGCAGGAGGAAGCGTAGGAACGCACACACAGCAGCTCTCTGTCTGTCTGCAGCCTCTGCTCTCGCTCTGTCTCTTATCTATCAACCTCTGAACTTGTTTTCCCTTCTCCGATGAGAAAGAGAGAAGCACCGCTGTACAAAATACACCAAAAATAGTGTATGTGTGTGTGAGTGTAACTTCTGCTGATGATATAGTGCAGCTGAACAACGCCTGCATTTGTTAATTGGGGCCACTTTAACATCACTCAGAGGAGATCAAATCTGGATTTTCCACATGTCCACATGAAAAATGTGAATCTTGTAATGAACCATTAGACCATGCTGATTTATGGCTGCTTATCTTCATCGAAACGTACACAAACATGATCTCACATATACATTCACAAGCCTCTGAGCTGCTGATGTCTCTGTGTGCCTGACTTTGAAATAGAGCGGGGCTAATTCACAAAAGTCATATGGCAGATAGGCACTTATAAACACACATATATATATTCACATATACAAATAGACATAGATTTATTTTTTATCTTTTATTTTTTTACCCCATCAAAATCGGGTTTTAATGTTAGAGACAATCAAAAACAAAAATCTTTGGTCTGTAAACAACCATAATTATATCCAAATGCAAGGTGGAGATGCCGGTTTATTATCCAAACCAATTTAACAGCATCCCAGTTCATCTCTAGAGTATACTGGGTGTTGGGCTTGAGCCCTCCACATGCCTGGGACTGCACCCTATGATTGTGTTTGTGTAGGTGTGTGTGGGATTGTATGTGTTTTGTGTGTGTTTGTGTGTGTGTTGGGGAGTGAGAAACAAACCCCTGGATGCTGGGCTGCAGTAGCTGTCAACTTCAGGACAGGGCTGTGGCCGTTTGCCCTGCTGCTGGAATGTGCTGGCTAATCCATTCTTGACAGATTCAATCAGTCTTGATGACTCGCGTTTAAGAGACTGTCACATATTTGCATTCAGCCTTTACCTCCAAGCTCTACCCAAATTAAGCTTTCCCCCCGAACCTACAGTTGGCCTGTGCAGGATCAGAAGACGTTGAGGAGATGTTTTCATCGGAATAGTATTGGAATTGAAAGCCAACTGGATTTGATCCAGCATTCATCCTCAGCTTATAAACAAAAACACAAGCTTGAAGCTTTGACATTAAAAAGAAGACTCCTTTTTCTGTCGGCTGTCAAACACTGGGCAGGTGTGAGGCGGCGACTCTGCCGCTTGATGCCGTTTAAACAAATCACACTCTCTCCATCCTCCTCCCCTCGGGGTGGTCTCAGTTACAGGGAAGCCAGGTGGAGTACGCAGGATGCTGGCAAGCAAACACTGGCTGAACCTGGGCTATGTAGTAGTTACTGAAGTTGCCATCTGCCACATAAGGAGCGGGTTGATAGTAACATGTGACATTAGCCACGTTGGGAATGACGTTCTGCTCGGCAAGCACTCGCACTGCCAGCATGGCTATCAGCCCTAGAGTCTGCCTCCTCTCGTGTCCCATCAGACACACCGTGCTCTCGTTGACCACTCCGTGCAGGGTCATTAGGTAGTCGTACTTGCGGTCCTCCAGGCCCACAAAGTGGTTTTGAAGGTATGACTCCAGCTTTCTCTGCTGTTCACCGATGTCTGGGAAGTCAATGAAGAACCGTGAGCACATGTAGCGCTGCAGGGATTTCATCTCTGACTCTGAGTCAGCTGTAAAGTCCCTCACCAGCAGGTGACAGTACTTCAGCAGACCCCCGCCTCGGATCTCCTCCGGGTTGCGGGTGCAGATGACCTTGTGACGTAGGTGGTCCAGGGCCTCGACAAAGTCCCCATATACGCTCTCTCCCATGATGGTGGGGTGGAAGGTCTCAGCCATGGGGTTTTCTGAGCACTCGTAGAACAGCAGCAGGGAGTCCAGCTTGATCTGAAATGAGTCCACACTGAACTCAAACTGCCGCCGGAGAGAGTCCACAAACTTCAGCTCCACATTCTTCCCCCGGTTGTTGGAGAGTGAGATGAGACTCCAACGGTCTGAGTCGTTACACACCTTCACCATCTTCTGCACATAGGCTTCCTGTGATTGTGTGGGTGTGAGACAGTGTGTGTGTGTGTGTGTGTGTGTGTGTTTGTGTGGCGTAAATATATGAAGAAAGGGGAGAGAAAGCATAAACATTAAGTAGATAGCCTTAAATAAACAAAAATTTAGCTGAAAGTCACTTACAACCCCATTTTGACCTAATTTTGTATTATGCTACTACATTTATAAATAACAATCTTTTCTATATCCATACATTTTATTATTAAGCTTGTGTTAGGATTTTGTGTTATTATTCCAATTGACCCTGATATTACAGACCATAGAATGTACTTGGATATGGGATCTAGGTGGCTGAGCTTAGGATCCTTTCCAAATTGGATTACCTCAATCCTCTTAACTACAGAAAACCAAAGTTTTACTATCACTTAACTAATCTAATTGCACATTAAGCAGCGCGTAATGGTCGTTAAGCCGAATTGTCGCAAATGCAATAAAATCTTATCACTTATCTAAAAGTAAACAAGTACAGTAGGGGAACAATCTGTGGGTGCGTGTACCTTTAACGTTAACGGCGATATTTTCTCTTTATTCACACAGTCTGGCAAGAAGTCCAGGAGACAGTCCAACACTATGTCCTTCACAGTCTGGAAGTCGCTTTCTCCTTTCATGTCCGCGCAGAAGATGAGGTCGAGGTCCTTGTAGCCCAGTCCGCTGTCCTCGTGCAGGACGTGACTGGCCGCGGAGCCGTTTAGCCGCACGTCCCGGACGTGGATGTGCTTCTCCTCCATCCGCCTGCGCACCACTTTCACGATCTGCCGAGGCTGCATCGCCAGAGTCGGGAAGTTCCCGCGGCCGTGGATCGGGATGGTCTCCGTCAGGACGGAGTCCAGCCGCCGCACTTGCTCCCAGCTGAGGACGCTGACGTTGCTCCCTTCGGTGTCGGACACGCAGCTGGCGGTGGAGCTACTGTCGTCCTCGGACATGGCGGAGCGAGAAGAGTCCAAATAAAAAGGAGAATAAAACCTTTTCCTCAAAACGGGAACGAATCGACGGTGGCGTCTTCACGCGCAGACTCTGGTGTAGCTCGGCTGTAACTTCATCCGCATCGGTGCTCTCGGGAATTGAAACGACAGTGACACATAAAAAAAACAAAAGTACAAGTAAAAACGAAAATAAGAAACAAAAAATAATTAAAGAGCCAGGGCAGATAGTGATAGCTGTGACCGTGCGTAACTATTGGCACAAGGCGCCTGCGTTTGGAGATCCAGTGGCGCAGCAGTCACTGGTGCTGGTGGTTCTGGGAGAGGAGGTCGTAGTGCAGCCAGTCAGCAGGAGCGTGCAGGAAGACAAACGAGCCCTAACTTTCTCCTGTGCTTCTCTGAGCTCTTCAAATAGTCGCTCCGGTGCCGCCGTCAGTGCGTCCGAGCTCAGCGCATCACAGTCTCTGAAGCTCACTGATCATCCAGGAGGGGGTTTGTTTTTCCGGCCGTGACTCCATCGTCCAAAGGCACGCCTATGATTTCATGAATTTGCATGAATAAGCTGCTCCTCGAGTCGCACTTTTTGGTACAATCCTCCTTCCCGACGATCAACCCCCCCTCACAAGAAAGCTTGAGGATTGTATACGCGCGCAGCTCCTGTCAAGCTGCTGCGGAATCATGAAGAACATCCAGCTGCCTTTCCTCTATAAGTCTGCTTCAGTTCAACATGTGTGGAACTTAGTGTGGAAGTCACTTGCCCACTTGACCTGCGCCAGCCTTATAAAAAGAGTCTGGAGTCTGAAGCTGTGCGTCACTCCCCCTCCCCCCCCGCCTCTCTGTCTGTTGCTGAAAACCTGCTCAACACACTGACCCATGTACCAGCTCCCCTATATATATCCTTTACGTCTATTCGCTAAAGTTCATCTGTAGTGGTGCTTTATAAATATATACACATCAAATATTACTCAATGAAGTCATTTCTAATCAAAATCTTTTCACTTGCACTCAAATTTAAACAAAGTCCCCGCATCCCCTTCGATTATGATCTATAACCAACTTAAAATGAGAAATTATACACAAAATAACAACATTAAATACAAAAGTATTTCTAAGCACTGCAGCTGTACGGATCTGATGGGCTCCTCCGCTCACTTCACGTTGGCATGTCGCCCTCTGTGGGCCGGTTCAGGTCTTAGAACTACACGCACTCTAAATGTGTCGCATTAAAACGTCATAACAATAAACATTAAACTTGCCCAGCTCAGTTAAAGAGGAGGAGATGGCAGATTTTTGCTCTTTAAAACAGACGGGAAATATTTTCTCTGTAATCTCATAAGCCTGTTAGACCACTGACAACTGCAGGTCAGGGTCTGCAGCCTCCTTCTGACGACAGTTCCCTTCTAAAACTGTAAAAACACTTGTCGCACACACTTTAAAAAACGTAGATTCACTTTTAGTTCAACCTGAACTGCTATAGTGTTGCTGGTTATTCAGAAATATCAAATTAGCAACTTGTCCTTCTAAGGGGTCAGGGGGTCAGACGAAAGCTGTAGTGAGGCCCAGGTCGGAGGGACTGGAGAGGTCAGAGACCCCGGGAGGGTGGGGCAGGTGTCACTGACGCCCCATTAGGCAGCGTAAAGCCTTGCGTCACTACAGTCACCCAGATCTGTAAGCCCTGGTTATCCCATTTACTCCATTGTCTTAATCCAGAGAGACCCACAAACACTGAGAGCTCGGCCTCGGCACACCGTCACTTCCCTCTGCAGGGACCAGACATGGACAGGTTTAGCAGTGGTTCACATAGTAGGGGTCAGGACCCCATGGTCTGTGTTACTGCTCCAGAGCTACTTCAGAAGGATTCCATGTCAAACTGTTCTACAATATACTGTCACTATTTATTTTTTGTGTGTTTTTATAAACACTCTATGGTGAAGAGTGGCGTTAGAAGACTTTGTGCTCATCCTACCGGTTTCATCTGAAATGAAGATTTTATAGTCAATGTTATTCATAAAATGAGTCTGAATTTGCTTTATTACTGTTCACCTGTGTGGTTTATATAAACGTTTACATGATTTAGTTATGTGCTGTAATTTTTTCCTACATTGCATGTCGGCTGTTGCAGAGGTTTGTTAAGAAGACGACATCATTTTTAGACCCAAGTTCACAATTCTTTCAAAGTGAAGCTCTGTAATTCTGCTCACTGGCCTTTAAAGCATTGCAGCAACAACACCGACGTTGTGCTTTTAATATGAAGACAACTTGCCAAAGAGGAAGTGATTCTGAGTGCAATTGCAATGATCAGCACCTGTGCTCTGTCAGTGTGACATGCGGAAATAAAAATAGTCAAATGATCGAAACGAACAGGCAGCGATTTTGACCTGTTGTTTAGCCCAGCTGATGACAATTGATGTAGTTTATCTGAGGGCGTAGAAGAACCCCCCCCCCATCCCCACTGACTGCCATTAATATTGAATATTTTGCGGGTCAGAATCTCACCAATTTTAACACTTCACTTCCCTTGGCCATTAATAATACACATTCCAAGTATGAAGCTGATAAGATGAACAGTTTGCTAGATAAATGTTCCACATACAGACAGACAGAAATACTTAAGAATTAGTAGGTAGATTAAAGAAAACTGAAAATGTTTTTATGAAAGAGATTGCGAATAGTTTTGAAGAATTGACATTAAGCCCCTTTATAAATAGCCTATTACTTTTTTTGGGATACTTTTCTTTGGGGTGTGTCAGACTGTATCCCCCCGGCCTAGGGGAAACCTGAGAATAACATGAAATTGACTCCCCTCTTTGATCTCTGAAATTGAGTTCCACATCTGGAAATGTGCGTGGAACTCTCAGTCAGTTACAATGAGTCGAGAGCAGCCTCGCCTCTATGTGTTTTCCAGGTGTGGACTGAGTCCCTCAGCTGCTGCAACCACACGGTCCATAACTGAATCCGAGCTGCTGACAGAGACCGACCACAGCTTCACACACACTGCGATGGCTCAACACGTCAGAACCCTGTTGATTAGTTGTTTGCTGTAAATACTTACATGTCAAAAAATTCCATAGAAGCAAGATTTCTGAAAAACATTTACACTACAATCCAATAAGGGTTCTAATGTATTTCAAATATACTTTTTCTTCTTCTATTCCTCATAAACTGTTTACAGTCACATAGCGCTCACCCCTCGGGTCTATGAAACATTTTCTGAACAGTTCAACCCAATAAAAAGTAAAGAGAAAATAGACCTGTTTTGTTTTCCTGTGCCATTTCTCCCACTGCATGATTTGGATTTATCGACCCTGGAGGCAAGGGTAACATTCCTGCTGCCTTTGCTGATTTTTCAGTTCACTTTAGGACTATCTGCTGGGATGGACGATTCAAATCGTCTATTCAAATCTTCTTTAAATCATCTTGAAAATATGTTCTCTTAAATGTTTATTCCCAGTGACAGAATATTTGGACAGATAATGAAGATCAAACTGAAAGTGATGTTTTTACTGGACAAGACTGATTAATATTCAATGTTTCATTAAACACCAAACTTGACCTTTAAAACATTTTAAGGCCACAAGGGATATATTTTTGTTCACAAACTTCTTGAACATGTAATTTTGAGGAACAAGTTTAATGGGATGCAATGAGCTGCTGAAGTGGGTCTGTAAAATATCAGTAATGTGGGAATCAGGTCATCGCTGGGAAAAAAGTTAAAGATCAATTGATATAAAAATAATTCTGAAACCATGTGTGAAAATATGAAACATTTGTTATGAAAACTCAACACAAAGATTTACAGTTTATAGTGCTTTATAGTGAGTTTCACATCATTGTTCAGTTTAACCTTTGATAATCTCAATGCGTCAATCTTCTCAGGAGTTTAAAATCCACAAAAAAAAATGCAGAAAAATTGCTTTCTTTAACATTGTGTAAACTTTTTCTAAGATTTCTCTGAATTCATGTATCTAGATCAAAAAACAGGATTTCTTATTGGACTAATATTTATGAGTGTGCACAATTTGGTTCAGTTCCCTTCCCTTTGTGGATCTAATGGTTTCATAAGGGGAGTGTTGGGCCCGGCGGATGTTTGTGCTCTTCTGAGTGTCACTGTGGTTTCATCATGAGACTTTTCGTGACGCTGGAGTTGTCCCCACTTACTGTCTCCCCACTGTTTAACACATTACTTAGAGCAACAAGCACAATGCCGAAGTAGCTCTTTGACAGCATACTAGATGCTGATGATGATTTATGAAGCTATTACATCATTTGCTTGTGTATTTTCTATGTTTTTTTGTTTTTTTTCCTGATTAAAATATTGTTTGACAAGCCAGTCGCCTCCTCCTTTACAACCATCACTTCAGTCTCGCAACATCTAAAGTATCATTGACTACAGTTTACATCATAAGGATTAGCTTCTGTTAGAAAAACATCAACTCTGGTGCACTTGGATGTTCCACATATCGTCCTGTTAAAGCACTTTTAAAGAAACAAGTTGGAATTTAGCTTTTTTCTCTTTCCAGGAACAGCCAGAAAAGACCCTGAGCTTCAAGTTTCTCCAATTATTAATATTTCTGTCAAAATGGAAAAACAAAATGGAAGAAGCCATTAATCAGCCATGAGTGATTAAACAGTACACATCAGAGAAAGGAATGGGTCTCTTGGTGTGTGTGTGTGCAGTCTGCTGTGGTGACAGAGAGGGTTTCCAGAGCAGCATCAAACAGACGTTTCATTTTAAACTGTCGACATAAGGGGGAATCTCTTTTTTTCTACTGTTGCTGTGACCGTAGAGAAGTAAAGCTATGAACGTAGAGAAGTATAGAAGATGACGTGATCAGAAAACAAAGACCCTCTCATAGTCAGCCCCTCTGTTTCTCCTCTCTCCTCCCTCACTTCACAAAGATAACTGGATTTCCAGGATGGTCACATTAGTGTCGGGGAGATATTCCCCCGGCTGATGATGGAGTTAGTTTTGGTTGTGGATCAAAGGCGAACAGACAGAAATGGGATTTCCAGCCTTTTTCAGTCCAACTGCCTCTGACCCCCAGTGACAAAAAGCTAGAGAATCATTCAGTTGACAAGGAAGTGTAACGTGGGGTTAAACGGGGTCTGTGGAGTGCCGAGGCAGCAGCAGTCACTTCTGCATTTGTGGGGTGTGTGTTTGTGTTTAGTTTCATATGATTGTGGCAGATGACAGGTAGATAGAGAGGCACATCTCACCTAATCTTCCTTATTATAGGGTATCTGTGAGACAGTGACAGTAAAAGAGGTCAATGTTGCTGCTAAAGCACTTGAGAGACTAATAGATGCTACATAAAGTACTGTACATACTGTTTTTGGCTAACTTGAGTTCACCTTCACATTGTGAAGGCCTGTCCCCTTAACCAGGATGTCCAAACCACTCTGAAGATATGCTGGAAAACATCCATATCAAACAGCCACACCTTCCACTCATCAAGGCCTTGCTTATCCCATCTGCGGCGCTATAATTGCTCCTTTAGTTAATAATGTCACGAGTGCATCTTTTGCAAGTGTGTCCATTCAGAGACAATGGGCCTCTGTGGTAGTTTAAAACAGAGTGATGAAAGAACAGGAGGATCAGTGGCCTTTCATCATGCCATTTTGGTGATTACGGTAATTTCCCTTCTTAGTTAGGAATATGAAAATATTGATTTGACCAGTCTGACATTAGATATGATGGTCAACTGTCCCACTCTCTCTGCTGATCATTCAAGAGAATACAGGGCTCAGTACATTTTTATATACAGTCTATGATAAAGACCCAGGTTGACTATTTCCCATCGTTATGCTAAGCTAAACTAGCCAGTGGCTGGTGGTAGCCTTTTTCTTTAAGACATAACAGCGGTATCAGACTTCTAATGTAACTCATTGAGAACAATTCCCTAAAATCTTAAAATGTGACTTGGTAGAGATGAAGAAGGAGAAAGAGAAGAAGAGAAATGGACCATGGACCATTCGAGATCTGTTGACTGCATTCCTGACAATGATAAATGATCCATGAACCCCAAACATTCACGTGTGCAAATGTATTTTTTTATGAAATAAAGGTTAAAACGGGGAGGGATGGATAAGTCTTCCATTAATCTTTTATTAAAATAAATAGTGCAGACAGGAGAAAATACACTATTATCATTACAGTAGACGTGTCAGCAAAAATGACTTGGAGATCGTTCACATTCCTCCACATTCAGAACAACTGTCATCACGGCTGCTGGCTTGGCACCCGCTCGGTCACAAAGCTCTGCAGACGTCACAGGACCATGCTCTCTGCCAGGAGACACGTGGCCACGAGGCTGTCAGCAAAGTCCAAGTGGACGTCACCTGAACGACAAGAGACAGCAGGAAGGCCATCACGTTCTGGCCACACTCTCAGAGTAAGACACTTCCTGAAGCCCTGATGATCTTTGTCAAGCTGCCAGCAGAATGACGGCGGCGGAGAGGTCAGGTAATCCAGGGTTAACTGGCTCCATGTCCACTAAATAGGATTGAAAGGGCCAGTCAACCCACTGCGACTGAGGCTATGAAGGGAAACTAAGCAGCCGGAAGACTCTTTGAGCTACAGGTCAGCATTCAAGCTCAAGCAGAGTATGAATAACTCTTAAGTAACTCTTAAGGTATTATGGATGACGGGTCCTGCATTTGCCATCACTGCTGCTGAATGACCTGCTACCCAAACTCTGCTCTGCCTGAGTTTTCTTATAAATGTTAGCCAAACACATCTTTAAAAAGTATTATTACATTTGAAAAATATTAATTCATTTTCATGCTTATCATTGCTAAAACAAACAAATGCATATCATAATAAACATGTATCAAATAATTTGACGTGATAGCTGTTTTCCAGAAGCCCTTCACGGGGCTGTTAGCTGCTGTTCACTTGGGGAGGTCACCTTATCAAGTATGTAAATACATGTTCCAGTCTAAACTACAGCACTTCCAGTACCTTCTGCCAATATTAGCACACCCTTCACCCAGCCATGGCCCTTCAGTAACCAAGGGGTTAGTCCAGAGTTTCCAGAGATACCAAATACTGTATGTGTGGGGGAATGTGTCTGAAATGTTGCATAAGAGAGACATGTAAAATATTCCTATTTAATGCAGCTCTTACAGTCATTTAAACACCATGAAGCTGAAATATGTATAGTGTGATGTGTGGAGTTAAGGAGTGTAATGGTGAATTAACAAAAACATTTCATCCCACAGTTCATATATTTGTGAAAACATATTCAATGTATAAATTAGTAATTAGGAAATATTCATTTCTGACCAAATATAATCAAATCTGCACCTTAATTTGTATTTTCCCCTTCAAAGACATCCATGGCTGTCCTGAATAAAATAAAAGTGGAAATGATCCACCTTCCAGTGTTTTGTCATTTAAATTGTGAAATGTAAATATAAAAGTCCTAGAAACTGTGTGAAATGTAATTCAATGTTCAGATCATACTCAGACATGATTCTATTTGATTTATTAACAAATTAGGAAGAATCGTATATATTGATAGTATATTAGGAGAGGACATTAGTTTTCCATAATTAACTTTCACCAAAAACCGAATTCTAATTGCATTCAGATACTGACAGTGCGGGTTACTGTAATAACTAAAGGTCAGCAAAAGTAACACATTCGTTTTGTCACTCGTGTCCTATTTGTTAACTTCCTGACAATTTCTATCTTGAAGTGACTCAAACTTTCTCTTCCTATAAAGGAGGCAAAAACATGAACTAGATAACTTTAACTTTGAATCAGCAGGTTTCAGGGTGTTAGTTCCCAGTTTTGGAAACCAAATAACCCACAAAGATACTGTGTATTTTTTTTTAACTTCTTTTTATTTCCTTTTATCAAATACAGTCATACATTACATCACATCTGGTCATTTTTAACGTTACCTAGGGTACAAGTCTTTTGTTTGTGGGGGTTAACTGTCCATGGATGTCGCGGGCCCAAGCCTCCAAGATCCAGGTATATCAGAATTGAGTTTTAAACATTTACATTATCAACACACACAGTACATCTCACATGTCATTACATCCAGAATATATTACAAAGGAGGATGATAGCCTGCAGATGTCCATTGCTTGAAAAATAAAAAAAATAAAAAGAGAGAAAATAAAATAAATATATCTATATATTCTGCTCATATCAAATGAAAGTATAGAGCTATGGGGGACCAGTTGTTTTTGAATACATCTGTTTTCATTTGTAATAGGGCAGTGAGGTATTCCATCCTATACATTTCTTGTATTCTGTCCCTCCATTGGGTTATTGTGGGGGGCTGTGGCTTCAGCCAAGAGGCTGTTATTACTTTATTTGCTAATAAAAGAAGGGCTCTCAATAGTTTTGCCTGGCTATTTTCTTCAATATTATCTGGTAGTATCCCTAAAATAAAGTTTGATGATTCTAACGGTATGTCTATCAATAAACATGTTTTTATTTCCCTTTGTATTTTTTGCCAGTATTGTGTTAATTTTGGACAGTCCCAGAATATATGTGTGTGGTTTCCCACCTTGCCACAACCCCTCCAACATTGTGCTGAAGTGTTGCTCCATTTAGACATTATAAGTGGAGTTCTGAAGTATCTCATTTTAATTTTCCATCCAAATTCCCTCCAGTTTGGACTATTGGTTATTCTGTGTCCCTGCTCGCATGATTTTTCCCATTGTTCATCAGAAATTGTTATGTTCATCTCTATTTCCCATTTTTCTTTAATATCTAAATTATTCTCCTTCAGTTCTTCCTATAATATCCTATATAGATGTGATATGAACTTTGCTCTCACTGTTTCTTCAATTACCAATATGAAGAAGTGTTCCATTTTGGATGGTGGTAAGCAGAGCTTTTCCCATTCTTGATGTGTATGTAAATAGTGTCTTATTTGTAAATATCTGTAGAAGTCTTGATTTGTTAACTCGTATATCTCTTTAAGCTGTTCAAATGACTTCATTACCCCTCCCTCGAACAGCTGGTCCAATACCACTATACCCATCTCCCTCCATCTTTCAAAACCTCTGTCCAGTCTAGCAGGAAGAAATTCTGAGTTGCTTGATATTGTCATAGCTCTGGATATCGTCATGGGGAGTTTTAATTTTTTCCTCACAGCTGACCATATTTTTAGAGTATTTTGAACCCATATATTAGTAATCTTATTCTTCCGACAGTGCTCTAAATTCAGGAATGGGAGTGAGTCTAGTGGTGTGTCTGGGCATTCACTTTGTTCCATTCCTACCCATATAGTGTTTGATTCTTGTGATACCCAAGCAACCATTGCTCGTAATTGGGCTGCCCAGTAGTATTTTTTCATGTCAGGCATGTTCAGGCCTCCGTTGTCTTTTGGACATAGTAGTCTTCTAAGTTTGAGTCTTGGTGGTTTGCTTTGCCATATAAATTTGGAAAACCTTTTGTCCAGTGCAGTAAATGTGGTCGCTGGTACATAAATAGGTAGTGATTGAAAAAGAAAGAGCAATCTTGGCAAAATGTTCATTCTTATCGTTTCTATTCTTCCTAACAAAGAGAGTGGTAAAATTTCCCATCTTGTGTATTTACCACACAGTATATAAAGAAATAAAAAATCTCTTTGCAGTTCTGAAGTTGCTCTCGAAGTGCAGTGTTTCCATCCTGATGTTTCCAGACATACTGGATTGGTCAGCTTAGCGTATACGAGGTTGGAGAACTACTTAAGACTCCTTTACAGTCATTATATCCTAACAGAAGAAGCTGACAAGCCGCTTGATGAGTGATGACATCAGACTGCATAACTGCTGGTTCGACCTTGCTCATCGTGCTTTGGCACTCTCCAGTTGGAGCAGGTTGGGAATGTAGGAGGTATTCCAGGGAGCGTCGAAGCTCAGCCCCTTTTCTCCATAAACAAATGAATCCTGAAGTTATCCTTGCTGGTCGGCTGGAAGACGGCCCTATGACTTTCCCATCTGCCTGGCAGGAAGGCTGGACGGCCAGGGCCCTGGAAGAGTGCACCTTCCTTAAGTATGCTCCATTGCTGTAGAGTGTCACAACCTTCCCTGCAAAAATATGTGATATACAGGAGGGATTTCCAACCACAGGCATTTGTATTTTTGCATTTTCGAGGGGAAATTGTAGAGCAGATCAGTTTAAAAAAAGATTGAAAATTATTCAATTTTCAACACTATTCAGTTTTATTTGTATAGCTTATATTACCTCAAGGCTGCAGTTAAAATAGTTAGGCTGAGATCTTACAATACTATAGAGAAACCCAGCAGTTCCCACCATAAGCAAGTAGTGGGCAAAAAAAATATTAACAGGAAGAAACATGAGTGAGAGACATCTGCCCCGACTGATTAGGATGAGATGATAGGAAAGAGGGAAAAGGCAAAGGAGAGAATATAATGACAAAAAGATGGAGAGACAAGACAACAATAATATTGTTACTGGCGCTCCATACCAAGGCTTCAAGCCTCTCTGCAGCAGCCCGGGTTTCGATTCCAGCTCTGCTGCTTTTCAATCCCCGATGTCTCCTTGTCCCCCTTTCAGACTTAACTCTCTGTCCAAAATTAATACCAGTTATATGATGATAATAATGATGATGATAATGATAATAGCAAAGTTGCAGTTAGTGTTAGATTTGGATCCTACAGCTCTGGAGACAGAGACACCTGCAGAAGACAGAGAAGAAACGAAAGTAGGGACAAGATAAAATGTTAAAAACATGCTGTATAAAAACATGAAAAGAAAGAGGGACAGAGAGAAGGGTTCAGGACATCATGGGAGTTACCCCAAAAGCCTAAGCCTATTTTAGCATGATGGTTAAGGGCTCGTCTGGGTCAGCCGAATATATAAGCTTTATCAAAGTAGAACATTTTAAGACTGACCATGGTGCTATCTATTTAAAACTAATGTATAAATGCTTAAAATAGACAAGAAAGGGATACATTATGAAAAGCGGTCAAAATATTGGTTATGGGTAGATGGTCATTGGTGCAAAAAAGCTAAAAGTTGGAGCAGAAAGTATTCAAAAATTCTTACAATATTTGGCTCAAGTGATCAATAGATTCTGCTCTAGGTCATTATAAGAAAATCAAACTAACAATTTAGATTTAGAAAATGGTTGATAAGCGTTGTGTATTCTGCCTCACACTTAATGCTGGGATCGGCTCCATCTCCCCCACAACCCTCAAAGGACAAGCGGTATAGATAATAGATGGATGGACATTTGGAACATGAAAGGAGGTGGTGATGACAGTTCATCTGCCAGGTCTGTGGGTAATGTCTGGGATCCTCTGCTCGCCAGCCATCACTTGGATGAATATCAACATGGCGTATTTAGTAGTACATTATGGAGGCTGCTTGTTATTCTAAAACATGTCATGTGTCACTGCACTCCCCACAAAACCACTACATTTTCATTCAGGGCACAGGAGCACAGGTTGAGCAGTCCTTCTCAAGTGGTCCACACTGGTTTCCAGGCTCGTGGTGTGACGTAAAGAGCCTTTTTTTTTAATTCAGGCGTCGTCTCTGCTCCAGCTAATGGAGCCTAATCTGTCATTAATATTTCCCCCACGAGCCCTCTCTCCTTGACTTCCGATGTGATGCTCTACCTGTAATTACAGCCAATAAAAATTCTAAATCGCCAAACTCTCGGTTCAGTTCAGGGGTCATCATGGCTAATCAGAGGCTGAGACTCGATAATGGTCATTTGCTCATGCCGGGCAGATGAAGTGTCAGGAGACGGGGAGATTAAATGCTATCTTTATTAGATGCAGCGAGAGCCACAAATTTCCGTAAAGGACTGAGTTTCTGTTCTAAAAACACAGGGAGGGGGGGTATAATCGAGAAAATGAAATTCGCCTCTTTGCATTCCACCCACTGCAATCGAGACTGAAACACAGACAGGAGACGGAGGTCATTCCACATGTGAGACATTTTAATGCATGCCTTTTTCGCTTCACATCCCTGTCTCACCCACACATACGCACAAATGGCAAGTCAAGACAACATAACATGGTTCAGAACCGAGTGACCTACTCAGCTTACACCGGCTCCAGGCAAAAAAACAAAACAAAACAAAACAGGAGACTAGAACAACTAATGAAGGCAAGAAAAGGTTGAACAAAATGTTATATTCAATAGCTACTGTATCTGTTTGTGTGTTGTCATCATTTAAGGCAGACCACCTCCTCTAAAACACCCTTGTGATAACTTTGAAGGCTAGAACGACAGTTCAACAAAATAAACCCTATTGAGCATTGACAATTTCCATGTCACTGCGCATCAGCAGATGCAAAAAAAGTATGTATGAGAAAGGCTAAAGGACCATGAAAAGAAACTAAAGGTACAGCCTTAGTAAACACTTCACTTTACTTTACTTAAGCACAGCTGATCTGCTCTGCCAAGGTTGATCATTGGTCATTTTCTTAATTAGCATTGAGAGCTTTTAACTGATTTAAAACACAAATACTCAAAGGGATGTAGTTTGGACCCATTTTGTGGCTTCAACATTCCTACTACTTTTCTTTGGCAGCCTTATCTTCATATAACTAGCAATGGTTTTGGGAAAATGTGTTTTTAACATAACTTAACTCTTAACTTAAAAATGTGCATAAGTAATCCCTGGCTCAAAAACAACTCTTCAGGACCACATTCAGTCATGAACAACACTCACTCTGTCGTGCGCAAATACACAAAAAATGTTGAGCAGCAATAAAACAGAAATTAAAGTAACACTGCAGAAAGAAGCAGAGATTTGCCTCAGTGTCATATCTACAACTGGGCTTAACACAGACTGATGGATCTGATGATATGTGAGGGTTGGATGAAGCTGCAGCAGGAACGCAGCCAACATTATAATGACAACTCCAAGGGATGTTTTCACTTTGATGGTATGTGGTCTGTGCTGTTAAATATTAGTGTTTGTTCCAGAATGGGGCTGCAATGGGACCCCTGGAAGACCTCTCCACCACTATCAGCTCATCAGGGTTGTCACGCGCCTTATAATGGAGCAGGAGGTCTTGGATGGCGCACTCTTCAATCTACAAGGACAGAAAAATACAGGGAAAAGAGATTGAGTCTGAGATACTGAGGGAACTAAAGCCACCCTTCAATTGAGGGTAAAGAGAAAATGCTGACACAGAGTGCACAATGATAATAAGAGCGTTTTACATTATGGCAAAAAGAAGCCGCAAGAAACAAAAAGTATGTTCTGTGAAGCTGCTGACAGAAGCCTGGCAACATCTGGAGCAGAGAGGGCTCAGAAAGAAAACACAGAATGTGATGTCTGCCACATAGGATAAAGAGGAGCCATGTATTACTATACATTCAGTCATTTAGGAGTGTGTATGTGAAGGTACGAGCACTAATGCACACAGACAAGACGTGTTACCTGGATTAGTGCCAGCGGCTTCTCTCGGCTGCGGATCAGAGCGGCTTCCTGTTCCTTCTCCTCCTCTACGATGGAGGCAAAGGCCACCTGGGAGTAAACAGGAGGGCTGCTTGCTGCACCAAGCACCCAGGGCCTGAGGGAAGAAACAGGTGACACACAGAGAGAGACAGTGTGAGGATGGGTATCAGTGACTCTGCTGTGATAGTGAAAGCAACCAGACCCTGAAGTGCGTGGACAAAGGTTGAATCAACGATTACTGACAAGGCCCTGTGTGTGAGCAGGCCACCTCTCCCTCATATGGCTGTATAGTTGAACTGAAGTAAAAATTCATCTCTAGTATACTGTCTGGATCTATAAGAATCACTGAACTGAGACTGCTGTTTAACTTTTAAAACATCTTCACATATGCTTATACAGTTGATGACAAATTATCAGAGTCTATGAATAGGACTGAGGAGAAAAATAATAGGGTGAGGAAAAACTATGAAATAAAAAAAAGTTTTAGGAAGGGGCAAAACATTTTTAGAAACCTCATGAGCCGCATTCAGACATGCACTAAACTCCAGAGTTCCTCTGCAAGGGCTGTCTGTGAGAACACAGATGTCAGAACCTCTACTGCTAAGTTTATCCAGTATTAATACTAGAGGTCAAGTTGAGAGTCTGCAGAAACTCTGGTGGAGCTAGTACCAGTGAGCGGGAGGTTGATGACAGATCTAACACGCAAAAATGAAGTGCCATACATACAACAAAAAAAAACACAGACCAAGATGTCAAAGGTTTGTGGTGACAAGAGCCAGCGCTGTAAACAAAAACAGATGATTTCAGCAGCAGGAATGTTTGCCTTAAATCCTGTCTCTGTCTGCTGCACCACTTCTTGCCTGAATCCTCAGGAGAATTTGTTGTTGTTGTTGTGAACGTGTCTGAGTGGAGAATCAGGCTGGTCATGTGTGAAAGGAAACCTCTGGAGGAAGTCCGGGCCCAATTCTCCAGAGTTCCTCCAGAAGTAATTTCTGAAAACGACTAGGGAGAGTCACGAGTGAGGGATCCCTCTCCCAGGACAGACAGATGTCACAGAGTCCAGCGGTGACGAAGAGCTGCCTCAGGATGAGAAACAGCAGCCGAGAAGAGGAGCTGCCTCAGACCGAGGAAGAGTGTGGTCAAGAGTTGGAATCGAGGAAAAATGTAGAAGTGGAGGACGAGACAGAGGGCAGTGAACACAGATCTTTGAACAAGAAAAACAATGAAGCAGACGAAGAACAGGCAGAAGAAGTAGAGTCGAAAAAGAAGGTGACATGGTTTCTACTGAAACCTCTTGCCTGAAGGTGGATAAAGTCAGCAGAAACTGCAGTAGCTCTCATTGGACATTTGCTTTCAAAGATACGCCTCCTCCGGGGAAAATACGGAGGATCTTGGACTGTCGTTCTAAATACAGATAAAGGCTTTATTGCTCTGATCAATTACAACACGATTAGAGTATTGGTTTCCAAATATGTCACTAGTTTTCCACAATTAATGTTAACATGGCAATGTGAAACACAGAGTTTCTCTGACTCAGCTGCTCAGTGATCAGAGCAGCCGCTGGTTTGTACCGAGCTGGAGTTTCTGTGTCCTCCTCCAGTCTGCTCTCACTTGATAAACCCTCATCACTAGTTATCAAGACCTGATGAGTACATGAAGTAACTCAGTGTTTGTTTGATTCGCTCCAGAGTTTATGAGGCTGCATTTAAACATCATGAAAATGACTCGTCAACATGTTGTGCTCAGTACAACACGAGACGTGACGCTCACAGTCAGGACTCAGTGTTAAAGTGAGCAGAGCAACACGCAAACATGATCCGACACCATCGATTCATAACCAAGCACATGAGCCTAAATAACATCATCCTATATTTGCTCAGAGGCATAGCAAAGAGACAGCCACATTGAATTATGGTGGGGTATATTTTAGATTGATTAAACTCTTTATCATTTGTACTTTTAAAACTAATGTCAAATGTATACATCCGCCTTCTGTTATTTATCTTTCCGTTCCCACAACAATATACAGAGAAAATGGGGATTTTTCTAGGCTTTTAGAAATGTTGCTTAATCTTGATCAATTACAGCTAGCCTGTGATTAATCTGAGTAAAAATGTTTATCGTTTGACAGCACTACTTTGTAGTTTTCAAACCTATATATATTGAAGTTTGTTTCCATAATCTCATGCAGCCCTATTATTAACATAATAATATTAACAATAAGTATTACTATAAATTTTGTCACTACCCACCAGTCCTGTTCCATGAGATCCTCAACATTTATTCAATAGGACATGTAAAATATGACGTGTCACATTGAAGATGTCCCCACAGTCGGATTTGCACACTCTTAGAGTGATTTCTCAGTTAATAGTTGCTACATTTCTAGTCAATCACGATGACGTATGTTAAAGTCATAGAAATGAGACTCTGTACATGTGCACGTTAATCTGGCCAAGAGACACCTCTGGAAATGATTGAGGGAGACTAAAAAAGGAGAAAAAAAAGGCTGGAGCTCAATCAAAGTGCTTAGATTATGAAGTAGTATTGCTATTAAACCTGACTTTAATCTCTGGAAACAGTGTCTTAGAAGCCTGACATGAGCATGGACGAGGCTGTTGTAGCTTCCTTTGCCTTGAACTCGTCTATCTTATCCAAATACCAGGAGGAACCTGAATCCTGCTCTGTTCTGAATAATTCGTTTTGACATGAGGTCTGCCCTTATCAATTCTGATTACCATCACCGCTTTCACTATAGTGACTCACACAGTTTAATATCTAGAAGTCTGCTCGGAAGATTGCAGGATGAAGCTGGGAGCCAACAAAACAGAGGAAATATGATATCAGGCATAAAAAGGAGATGTACTTAACATGCAAGACCTGAAATGACAATTCAAGTATTTGATTTATTTTGTCTAAATAGGCTTCACATAAACATCCAAGCTATTACCACAGCTGGGAATATGTGTGTGCGTGTGTGCTGTTTGTCCAGCTGGGGACGTTGTAAAGGTCAGTAAGACCTCGTGTTTGCGTCAGGTCGGCTCAGCTGTACTGGGTCATTTAGAACTGTTCACCTCAGTCTGACCAGGGACTCATGACTCTGAATCAGAGAATCAGTGTGACATAAACACTTGTTGTTGCTCCCATTTTCATGTTTATTGCCATTTTTAATCTCCAAGTTCATGTTTAATTTGTTATCTAATGAGAAATAAATAAAAAAGGACATACATGAAGGGTTTTAAATCAAGGCTTAGAGCAGGTTAGAACTGAGGTCATACACTTATGGCTGAGGGGTAGAGTGGTCGTCCTACAACCTGAAGGTCGGCGGTTCGATTCCCAGTCTGAACCATCTGCATGCCGAAGTGTCCTTGGGCAAGATGCTGAACCCCGAATGGCCCCCCCTTAGAATAACAAAGTGCTGGGATAGATGCACTGTATGAATGTGTGTGTGAATGGGTGAATGTGAAACTGTAATGTAAAGCGCTTTAAGTGGTCATCAAGACTAGAAAAGCGCTATATAAATACAAATCCATTTACCATTTACTTAATGGGTTTTCATGGAATATAAAGTGTGTGTGTGTGTTTTTGCTTTGCTGATATTAAACAACCTTACAACAGCTTCATGAAGACACCTCAACAGTGTCACCAAGTGGTAAGCAACGGTATTGGACACAGTCAGTTTTGGAAATGACCTCCATCGTGTGCGTTTATGCTGCACTGTGTATTGTGCGTCGGTGATACACTCACCCAGGGGCTCGCTCTGACTCGTTGCTTTCAGATTTAAATGTGACCCTCCTGGCAGCAGGTGTAGGGGTGACAGGTGACACCGGAGCGCCTTGAGCCCGCTGTATTCCAGTTTGTCCCACTTTGATTCGACGGTTCTCCTCCTCCTCCAGCAGAGCCCGAAATGAGCATGAGGAGGGAGGGGACTGAAGTGCTGTAGCCCTACAGTCAGAAACATATGACTCAAAGAGGGAAAAGTATATATGACAAATAATTTTGCAGTAAAAGAGTGTTGCTCTTTTGTTGACACTTCTTCTGAGGTCAAGTCAAAGTTGATCTATACCACACATTTAAAACAACCACCACTGAAAAGGCTTTAAATATTAAAATATTGATCTAAAAAAAATGAGGATAAAATACAAAAGCAATAAAACATTAAACATCAGAAATAATTGCATGTTAAAGTAATGCTCAGTAACTCATGAAAACCAAGGCCTCAAACTCAACCAGAATTGAAAGTCAGTGAGAACAAGTGGGTCTTAAGGAATGACTGAAATGTTTCTAGGGTCTGGGCGCCTCTGGTATGAAAAGGTAATATGTTCCAGAGATTAGTGGAAGCCACTTCAAAAAGGTTCAACCACCTCTGCTCTTGAGCATAGATCTCGGGACATCTCTAAGCATCAGGTTGGTCGACCTCAGTGAAGTAGAGTAGAGGTAATCACAAAAAGCAGGACGAGCCAGAACAACATCTCCTCCCTCCTTTTTGTTTTTCTTGTCAATACAAAAATGGCTATACAATCATTATTATCATCATCTTATTTTCTCTATGTTTATTTTGAGCTGTTCAGCCAGTGAGTGAGAGGCTGTAAAGCCATCCACAGACTCCAGGAAGTGATTTCACGACAACATTAGTCTTCCTATTTGGCCTCACTCACCAGGCCTTCCCACTGCTTTTGGATGGGGTAACTGTGGGGGTTGGTTTGGAAGCCGTGGACTCCACACTGGCCTCCTTGCTGGCCATGGCCAGCATCTTCCTCTGCTTCTGGGACAGTTTAGTTGGAACGGGGGAGAGCTTCATGATGGTGCTGACACTGCAGGCAGGGGAGGGGGGGTTGAATTATGCTCAGTTAGCCAAAGTGAACAAAGTAAATAAATAATTAATATGCAACAGTACAGCTTTCCGTCCTTCTTCTGATTATATGGCCTCATACCAACAAGTCTAACTGGTTACTGTAAACAGCAGTTAGTTGGTAATTGACGCAGGCCTCCCATACCTTCCAGGACTTTTAGGAGTTGCTCCAAGTGTCGGAAGAGAGTTGGCTTCCATGTCCATGATGGTTCTCAGATCCAAGACTGGAGGTGGATGAGCAGGGCTGCAGATCGTAACACAGTCACACATACTAAGTAAGCTAATATACATATTGCACAACTTTCAATGGTTATTGATAATCTAGGAATAAAAACTGTCCCTTCTCTCTGCAAAAGGGGGGAGAAATAAGATATGTTGGTAAATATACTTGTATCTAGTGTCAAATCTCAAAGCTTTTTTTCTTGGGCTGCTATTGCTTAGAGGTTGACCTCTAACCAGAGAGTTGGTGGTTCAATCCCAGTGTTCCCCAGTCTCATAGAAAAATAAGGTGCTACCTTTAGATGCACTGAATGCTTATGGGAATGGGTGAATGCCAAAAGCCTGTACTGTAAAGTGCTTTGAGTGGTCATCAACACTAGAACAGTGTTATAAAATTACAGACAATTTACCAAAGCATTTAAAGTAAGTCATCTTTGCATTGTGGACTTTCGGTCAATGGCTTTTTTGGAGAAACTGAAGAAAATAAAAAAAGATGACTGATCAATCCCATCTTACCTGGGACGGACCACGGGGATGAGTTGTGAAGCAGAGTTGGGGGAAGTTGAGAGGCCATTTCCCAGTGACGTTGGGGTGCTGGGTGGAGTCTTCAGCTTTTGACTGAAAGCCTTCTCATCCTGCACACGAAAAATAACTTATGATCTGTTTGAGTATCATATCCACCAGTCTATGTTGTTTAGCCACTTTTCTATTACTTTAACTTGATCATACAATGGAAAAAGGATAACTTTATCAAAGGGTCTGGTTGAAATTGTTTACACTATGCACACTGCATATAAGGGGAAACTGATTGAAACTGTGCTTATATGGCAGTAGTGGTCAGATATTAACCTCAGCTCTGTCATGGAAGACAGGTGACTGCACGTCCCGGGGACTGCCAAGCCCCATGTAGCTTCCCTCAGAATCTGATGTGAGCAGCTCCTGCAGAGACTCTGTGGAGTTTGCCTTGCCTGTCTTCACCAGGCTCTGGGGGACCACTGAGGAGGAAAGAGTGTTTGAAGGCAAGACATAAAAATCTAACATACAATCAACATGTTTCCTTAAAAGAAGTGAGCTGATGACAGTAAGGTGGTTTGTCAGGAGGTGTGCATATGAATTATACCTGCAACAGGTGGGCTCTGGATGATATGAGAAAGAGTGTAGCCCCCTGAGCTGTCAGACCGACGCCTTGGTTTCTTTTTAGCCTTCATCTTTGCCTTCTTTAACAGGACATCCCTGGGGGTCAAGGATGTACAATCAGGAGCAGATTTTGAGGTACCACCTTTTAAATATTAAGGTAATGCAAGATCTTTCCAGTTAAGATCATTTCAGACATGCGCTGAAGTCTTTCAGTTAATCTCCTGAAATTTTTTCGTGGAATTGTATGTGAGAACACAAATGTCTGAGTCAGAGGGACCAGACATTCTCTGGTGTTTTGTGTCCAAGTGAGCAAATCTGAGAAAACAGCGGGAGAATATATGTTGCCATTTCTAAGATGTGCAAGACACAGTTCTGAGTAATGAGCACCGAATACAAATAAATCAGGATTTAAAAAAAGCTGTCATTCATGTAGAAGCAGAAGATGTCAAATTGTGTGGACACGATTCTCCAGACATACTCTGGAGTTTGTGTCTGAAATCAACTTTAGTTCCTACTTTTCTCCTATTTAGGTTTATAAACTAAAGAGGTCCTGCTCTAAACCCATATGAAAAGAAATATATATATTTTTTTTTACAATAGATAGGCTTGATAACAAAATGCTAAATAAATTTGTATATATTCAAACTGGAAGTATTACACCATTAATGACAATATGACACTCAACACAGCAGTCCAATTAGAAAACAATTAACAAAGATATTAAACAGTGCCTGCATACCTGGTGGAGTGATCCAGTTCCTCCTCTGGTTTATGGCTGAAGGCTGAGTCCAAATTTTCATCTCCATACACACTGAGGTCTGGAGCTCCACTGAACGGAGTGATCACTCTCCTTTGCATGGCTGGAATCTGGAAAAAACAAATAATAAAGAAGTCTTAACAGACGACATAATTGCCCCCAGTCAGTGACGCATTTCCAGTAATAGATATCTATCATTAAGATTGTGATCCTGAACACCTTTATCTAAAGATATGATAACCATCCAACAATAAGTTGCAGCAATACCTTTTGCAGCAATACCTTATGCAGTATATTAAAAAACATTGCACCCCTGTTGGTCTTTCGATTTGCTTTTATGGAGCTCATGTACTTCTGTATAAATCTCAGAAGACCAATAGCGTGGGTCAGATGTTGCTTCATTCTGCTCCAAGTTATATAAGAATGAAAAACATCAGTAACTCTATTCCCCTGCTGCAGTTTACTAAATCAGCTACTGCTGGAAAGCTGGATCAGTGGAGTCTAGAGGCTCTTACTCTTTAAGAATGAGAACAAAATCTGACAGTTACTGTTCCAGTGTTTGACTCTGTTGAACTTCCAAGAAGCTGCTCTTGTACATAAATAAATAAATAAAATCCAAGTAACAAACAATGAGCAAATACCAAAGTCATGGGAAGAATCATGCAGATCGGGATAGGGAGTGACTCACCATCCGAACGTAAGCTGCTGAGAGATCCACAAGCACCTCATCACTAAGAATATCCAGAGCTCTGAGGGCAACACAAAAACAATTATATGAGACAGATGCAAAAGCATGTTTTTATTTCTCTCCTAGTTGCACATGTATTTCTCCTGCTGCATTGATTGGATTTCCCATGTCCACAAATATAATTATAACAGATTATTGTTGTTCTGTTATTACAAATGTGGCTTACTGTGTTGAAAAAATTGATTTCCCTGTATAATAACACCACCCGGTGGTCGTTTATGTACATGATTGATTCTTCATTTCCTGTGTTTGTCAGATGCTACTAACCAGATGAGAAGAGGTAAACTCAGGTGATACCCAAGGTTATTAGTTACCAGTTTCGATGCAGTCGTTCCTTTTCCTCCCAGTTAAAGCAACGTCTGTATATTCATCTGGTAACATTGTTTACATTTAAATGACCAAAGATCACTTTGTATCCCTATGAAAGTCAGAAAAATCTAGTTGTTCTGACTTTCAATCTGATTAGATTATACTTGATACTAATAATAGAATTAAGAATGATTTAGGGGACTGATATTAATCAGTGCGTCTTATTTTGATGCAATATAAAATCCAGACATTGTAAATTTAAATGTGGTTTCATAAGATGACTTTTGGGCTTTGTGGAGGTTTACACTCCACTGAGTGCCCATAAAAGTTGTTTGTTATATAGCTGGATTACAGAAAAGCTATTTATCAGGGGACTAATACGAGTGTGTAGAATTTAGTGTGGATCTAAATAAAAATATTTATCTAGTTAATTAAAATGTATTAAATAATTGAAATTGCTTATTTACCTAGGAACACTTCATGGAGCTTAATGAAAAATATGGGCATGCTAAGGGGACAGATTTCTGCAATCTGTTGCCGCTGGATGGAATTTACGGGGACTTTTGGGCTTTGTAGGAGGTATGCCCTGAGAGTACTGTTCAAAATCCACACTTGATTCTCACTTTGACTCGAGCAGGGCGGCCATGTTGAGTACAATGAACTGGAGACAGGAGAGTTTAAGCTGCTCTGCGTTGTACACGGTGGCAAACTCCAGCAGCTCTGCAGCGTTCTTCAGAGTCACTGCGGAGAGGAAAGTAAGCTGATTAATTAACAACTCAGGGCAATTTAACCAAAATAATGTTATTGTGTTAAAAATGTATTTTCCAAAGTTGTAATTTGTGAAGTCTAACTGGATATATATATAATGTGATGAAAACCATCTAAGTCACAAACAAAATTTAAGAAATAAAACAGTATCTTGAAAGATTTGCACCCTGCATACAGCTCAATCCATATATCATTTTGAGCCAAGATAGAGTTTATATTCATATTAACAACTAACCTAATTGTTACACTATCAGCCAAATATAGTTTTTTTACCCTCCCTTATTTCTACCTCTTAATCCATTCACATCGAGTACAAATCGGTTTTAAAATGATCGTATTCAGCCTGTTTCTTTTAACCTTCAAAACAATCACAACTATCGTTTCTAACAGTGCAGCATTTTGTCCAAATGAATAGAGCTGATGAGAGATAAGATTACAGGAAAGACGGTAGGTGAACAAACGGGCAGGGGTCGAAATAGAACATACAATTCTCAGTGATGACGACCTCGCACATTTCCTTCAGTCGTGTGATGAGCAGCTGGTCGGCCACAACCAGTACGCTGCAGACAAACTCTACATTCAGAGACTCTGTCGGGCAAAGCAAGAAAAGAACAAGCACTGTTTACTGTTCCCTTTTACAATTCTTGTATATTTAGTAAGAAACTGACATTTAAACAGTGCACAATCATAACAACTTTCAGTAAACAAAACTTGAGCAGCTACCTTTGATGGTGGGAGACTCATCGGTGTAAATATACTCGAGAATGACCTGCAGGGTCTCTGAGTTGATCGGCATCTCTAGTGCATTACAGGATGTGGCCTGAGGGGTTGCAAGACTTCTGTATTAACATCCCTGAAAAAAACTATATTGACAAAAGTATTGGGAAACAACTTTTAAATCATCCAATTCAAGTGTGTTATTTACTCCCATTGCCATTGGTTGGACTAGGCCCCTTAGTACCAGTGAAGGGAAATCGTATTGATCAGTTTACCAGGACATTTTGGGCAACTTTCTAGGAACAGTTTTGGGAATGAATTAGAAAGGAGATTGCGACCCAAGCCTTCTCTTCCAACATCAGTGTCTGACCAAACAAATGCTATCCTGGATAAATGGGCAAAAATGTTCACTAACACAGTACTACATCTTGTAGAAAGCCTTCCCAGAAGAGTGCAAGCTGTTATAGCTGCAAAAGGGGGGGGACCAACTCCATATTAATGCCAATGGATTTAGAATGGGATGTCATAACAGCACCTGAAGGTGTAATGTGTAGGTGTTCCAATACCTTTGTCCATACAGTGTAGTTCTAAATGGAAATTACACAGGTTTCTACAAGTGAGTCATAAGTGAAAAACATTCCATACCTCAATCCAGGGGTTTCCAAGCATACTGTTGAAATATTCTGTTGAAAAAACAGAAACAATCATTACTCGTTCAATTTTCTTAACTTAAAACATCCAGCATCTAATTTTTGGCAAAAAAACACAAGAAGCTATTAATTCCTCAAACTGAAGATGTCCTGCGAACTAACAGGCATACAGAAACAAATAAAATAAAAGCATTAAAAGGGAAAATATTATGCCCATTTTACCAAAAGTTGATATGGTTCCTTGGTGTCTTAATGAAATGTCTGTGACATTTTGGTCAAAATACCACAAGGATCATTTAAAACAGCACCCTTTTATCCTGTCTAAAACAGCCCCCCACAGATTGAACTGTATGAGTGCCTGACCCTTTAAAAGCTAATGAGCCAGCGTCCGAGACACGGCAGAGACACGGCGGAGACACGGGGGTCTCCAAGTGATGGAAAAGCGGCCCTCAGACAGGCGTATCCCCGGGAGGAGCCTGTGGCCTACCGGGGCGCACACCAACAGATTTTTGCCAATTCTTTCCAGGACATTGCCTTCAAATATGGATTCAATTCATTTCGCTCTTGTGTTTTCTGAGGCTGGGACATTATGTAAAGATCTGTGCGGATCTGTGCAGCCAACCACAGCGCATCTTGAGTGCTTCATTTGCTTCATGCTGCTAGCTAGCTATTCGAGGTTTGCTTTGGCACTTCACTATAGGGGAGAGCGGGGTAATGTGGGAAATTGTTTACATTTGCTCCCCTCTAGGCGAGCTAAAATGATATATCAGTTAAATGTACACATTTCCCATTAATTCAGGATGTTTTCTAGCAATGGAAATGATCAGAATGTCTTCAGGACAAAAGGCAGTGAAAATTTGATTGTTTTTAAAAAAGTGGTCTTATGTCCCACTTTACCCCAGCTACGGGGTAAAGTGGTCCACTTACTTTTTCGACTTTAAAACTACCATAACAACACATTTTGTAATAGTTAAAATCCTGACAGCTAGATTGACAACCACTAATATCGGACAAGTAACAGAATCATGGGGATTGGTCAATTAAGCATATTTATGATTATTATGATTCATGTGATCTCTTGCACACCCTAGCTTACCGCACATTGTTTCTCTGTCCAATTGGCAGGGACATTGTTTTTCTCTGCATATTCAAATGCCAGTTCACGGCACTTAACTGGAGCAAGGCCATGGAACTGGTCAGCTAGTTGTTTCAAGTGTTTGGCCAGCTCCTCCTCCATCTCATCTGTGAATATTCTCTTTACCTCAGCTACTGCACCCCAGGCTACTGATTTTACTTTCCCTTTCTCTTTTTTCTTTATGAATCTTTTGAGGGTTGTCTTGTCAATATTTCTATCCCTTCCAGCTTTTCTTAAGGACTTTTTTCCTTGCATGACCTCAGCGGCTGCACTCTCCATCTCTGGGAGGGGTGTTTGGTCCCAGGTTGTCTTCCTGGTATAGTTTCTTGGCATGATGGCTTTTCTAAAATGTTTATGACATTAAAAATAAAAACATATATAATGTAATATAACACTAAAATATGTCTACCTGATTCAATTTGTTTTGACACAACAGTTGATTAAGTTTTCTTTTTTGGTTTTCTTTTTTTTTGGGGGGGGGGCAAGGACATGTAAGAGACTCCCATTTCGCTTGTCTCGAGAGAAGGATACAGAAGCTCATTCTCAGTCAGTCAAGCATGAAGTTTCTGACTTAGAGGAACCATAACAAATCGCGGGAGCTGTTTTTTTTCCAGAGTTTATGGGACGGTAGAAATGGCAGATACCCAATTTAACGTGTAGAAGAACAAAAAAAAGTGGAATTTTCATAATGTGTCCCCTTTAAAATAATGATGCAAAAGGCAACAGGTTTTGTTTAACAAGCAAGAGTTTTTGTAATTAATCTGCACATATGCTAATTTGTTTCATTAGATTATGCAAAATAATAATCTGCAGTTATATTTCATTTGAATGTGAATGATTATGAAAATCTATGGATGCATTTCTTCATTTATCATCTTACCCAGTCTTGCACAGAGAATACTTTTGTGACAAGGAAATTCTCTGCAGTCTTCAGATTTAAGAGTAACATCAGAGAGGTAGGAGCTGCGGAGAACCAAAATGATAGAAATATATCAGATAATGTACATTATTTATCAATTGCTTTTATTATAATTAAATGCTGATGTACACACCATTTCCTATGGCAGAATTTGGGTTTGTTGCCAGTTTTCTTGTGATTGACAACAATTTTTCCATTTTCATATTTGACTCCATCCAGTCTGTCAAGCAATAAAGAAAACACGATTAATGAGAAACGACATCAAATCTGATTTGGCCTCATAGTCAAAGCACACTTGGGTCCCTCACCGCGCAGACAGGCTACCCAGGCCGAGCTTCTTTGCAACGCCCTGCAAGGTTTTCACAGGGTTGGCCCCTCTTTCGTTGGCTCCCGCCTTGTCACCTCTGCCTCCTTTCACCTTCTTGCCAGGCTTGGAGCCCTTGCTCTTGGCCTTGTTGCCATCTTCTTTGGTAGCAGGGGGAAGGGAGCGGTACACCTCCAGGGCTGAACCACCTCTCAGGCCCAAGTCCTGCAGGCTGCTGATAAGCCTCTCCTGCTCTGAATCCTGGCCAAGGCAATAGAGACAGTGGGGCACACTGTTCAGACATAACAGCTCTCTTTCACCGCTGAAAGCAATATTTTTTTTCATAGTGACACCAAATATAACAGACTTCTGTTGCTGAGGCTGTGTTATATAAATATTAATCATTTACCCTAACCCTCACAATCCCCTCACCCTAACCTGATTTTGTCCAATCAGGGCTGCTGAGACCCTTGGCCGGGCCCCTTGCACCAGCAGCTCACAGGAGTCTGTGTAGATGAAGTGGAGGGCGTATTCGAGCATGTCTGGTGTGATTTTTTCCAAAATGAGTAAGTCGCAGCCCACAGCATCTTCGCTCTTCCTCACTTCCTGTTCAAGATCATCAGCAACCCCACTTTGCTCGGACATGAACAGCTTCCGGAAGAACTCGGACCTCATTGACAAGATGTACTTGTGAGCAGGGAAGGTGCGATTGCCGGCCTGAAGCGTCACGTCGTGGATGCTGTCCATTTCATCTGCCTCATCCAGAAGGCTCCGGAAGTGTTGGGAGAGGGAGGATGGAGAAATGCTGGGAATCTCATACAGGCTAGATCAAAGACAAAGTTGTTGTTGAATGATTAACAAAGTGATCAAAAATAACTTCTACATCAATATCAAAGCGAAAACCCATATTATCTGTGAGGGCTGAGTAACAAATGGACAAAAACAATCTGTATTTAAGAGATCAGGTGCCCAATGAAAAATGAATAAACAAATAGATCATGAAATTTAAAATGAGAAAAAACCGACAAACACCAAATGCATATCAATCTTCAAGTCATGCGTAGTAGTATTTGTTCGGTGTTTCCCTATAATATTTTTTTTTGCAGCATAGCGGGACGGTCTCTTCTCTCACATTTGACTGACGGAGAAAATATAACCAAAAGGCTTTGCTTCACACTTAAAAAAGTTAAGTTCAACTGCTCCGAAGGCACCTTTTTAAGCTTCTATTTTATACAGACTACATAAACAAAATAAATTATTGTGAACAACTTTTTCTATGCTTTAAGAATGATCTCCCACCTTGTTTTGGGGTCGGCCTGAAGCACTCCAAAATTTCGACCTTTTGAGTCCATGGTGATATTGACAGCTCTGTGGACATATGGGAGTTTCTCCAAGCGGATTCTCTCATACAGTGTCCCAGCATCTGAATGGCCACAAACCTCCACACTGACTTCTGGATGAACACAAGTAAATCAGATAAGGCAATTATATAAATCTATTCTGAAAACCTACATTTCAAAAACTGCTTTAACGATGCCTTTTTATTTTGCTTGCCATCCCTATTTCCATCTCTTTTGAATTATGCTGCCAAATATATTATGAGATTAATAAAAGGCATGATTAAAATCATTTTCAAATCATCAACTAACTTTTGCAAATTACTAGAAAACTTTATGATAACTTAACCCTATTGAAATTCCTCACCTTTCTTCTCACCACACTTCTTATATTCTCCAGCCCACACGCCACTGAAACCCTCCCCGTCCTGAGTCACAAACATCATGCTGTTCTTGCTGAGAGCTATGTCCGACATGAAAACCTGACGTCCGTACGCCCACCGGCACTGTCTCACCGAGCTGCCGGAAGAACGCCAGCAGAACACCTGACAGAGAGGGGAACAACACAGAAAGGAGGATATTTAAGTCTTAGTCACCGACTCCATATAGATCCAACTCTGCTTTGTGTAACTGTGTAAACCAGAGGTTAGATAACAGTACAGAAAGTAAAGACACTTTCTATATCGATAAGGCATTCCTTCACTGTGTCAACGTTTTATAACTGAAGTAAAAGTCAAATTACCTACAGTTTTATTGTTTCAAAGTGGATTTAGGTTTCTCCCAACCAGTGTTAATTTCGTTGACGAAAACGATAACGAAAACTATTCGTTAACGACCCTTTTCCCATGACTAAGACGAGACGAAGACGTAACGAAAACGGATCTTCGAAAATAAAAGCTATGACTAAATCTATTTTAACTTTCGTTGACGAGACGAAAATGTTGGTGGTTGACTAAGTCACAATAATTTTTAAAACATCATCGTATCACGCCGTCATGAAGTATCAGGAGCGGGCGAGTGAGTCTGTGTCTGTGTGTGTGTGTGTGTGTGTGTGTGTGTGTGTGTGTGCTCCATCTGCTCTCAGATAGCGCTCCGGTCCGTAGCCCCGCCCCCTGCCCCCGCGCACTCGCTCAGAGAGACACAGTGTCCTATGCTCCTATGCTGCCAGCTGACACAGTGTCTCTCTGAGCTCGTTCCCGTGGAGCAGCCTCTCAGTGACTGACTGCTTCTTAACTATGGAAACAGTGAAAACACAGAGTTTCTCTGGTCTCAGCTGATCAGAGATCAGCTCCGCAGCTTCTTGATCAGAGCAGAAGCTGCAGTTGGTTTCTACCGAGCTGCAGTTTCTGTTTTCGCCTCCAGTCTGACCTGCTCTCCCTTTTTGTTTTCACATTTAAAACTAAATATATATGTTTAAGCTGTTAGGCTGCAGCTATATGTTTTTATAGAAAAGGAGTTTAATGTGGCTATTAAATGTGACTAAAACTAGACTAAAATGGAATTAGTTTTCGTTGACTAAAACTAGACTAAAATGTTCTGAGTTTTCGTCGACGAAAACTAGACTAAAACTAAGAAGGATAAAAATGACTAAATGTGACTAAAACTAATATGCATTTTCGTCAAAAGACTAAATCAAAAATAGCTGCCAAAATTAACACTGCTCCCAACCAGATGTGTTAACAATAATAAAATAAGCATTTTCTCTTCTACGTGATGAACAAACTTACCCTCCCAGCTTCATCTAATGCCAAGATGACCACCTTTTCCCCTCCTCCCTCATTCAGCAGCTGTGGATCGACACGGTGGTCCAGACTGCCGCCACTGACAAGAACCTTCTTTATGTTGAGTTGCCTGAACAGGACAATGCAAAAATAATAATTAGAAAGGAATAATGTCAGGGTCATGCCAAACATACTATTATAATAAATCACATAATCACATCTCTCATTTAATTATCACTTTTGATAACTTGACTGCTCAGTTATTGTTAGTTAACAGGCAGACATGCATTAAGCTTGTCTGCCCTTTCAAGCCAACAAATGCTCAGACAACTACACTATGCAAAGCAGAGAAAACTGTAACACAACCGTTTACAGTTAGGTGACTGACTTACAATCGGCTGTCATTCAAATGAGACAAGATTAGAATAATGGATGTGATACAGGGTAGTCAGTGCCTCTGCTGGATATCTGTGTGACATCACAAGATGTAGTCTTTTGTTTATTATGAATGCAGACAGTACTGCAAAAGGAGATGTGGCCTCAATTACTGTGATGGGAAAAAATTATAATAATGGAAAGTAATGTAGTATGTGTGTGTTTTTAATGTGTGTGGTAATAGGACTCAATTTGCTCAATCAATTGCTGTGATTACATTTGCCATAGGCTGATCTTTTGATTTCCCCCTTACAAAAATAAACAGCCTAACATTTTTGTGACTTTTCTCTCCTAATATCAAGTCTTTTTCCTATTAATATTTCCACTTTTTTCTTGAAATCTGAGATTATTTTCCTTTATACTCTGTCATATAAAAAAAGAGTAGGACAGAGTAGTAGTGACTGTAAATTATTTGAATGAGATGGAAGAAGAGGGGTTCTTTCACCTTTTTGCAGTACAAGGAGCGATGGTTAAAGTCCAAATGTTTTGTTTTGTTTTATTTATTCACCTTGATGCAATTTTCTTGCACTGGTAGTCGGCCAACAAGTAAACGTCCCCCTTCTCAGTAACGACTACTGTTGCTCCCTCACTCGCTGCTGCCATGGCTATGGTAACATCTTTATGGTGCAAGGCTGATACCTGCCGGGGGGCTGTCACACACTTCTCTCCATTAGGATCCAGGAGGTAACCTAGAGATTAAATCGCATTGGTGTAAAAAAAATTAATATACATGAACATACCAAGTACTTCACACTCACACACAGTGTGCTAAAGAAAAGTGCTCAGTGCTAATCTCAGGTCTGAATGGACCCAAATTGACCCTGAGATCCAATCAATCAGATCATATTTTGCAGTGGTCTGGAACACATGTGGCTTCTTTTGAGTGAACGCATAACTGATCTAACCTCCTACTAAGCTGATTTCCTCTGACCATTTACATGTTTAATAGATTTTTACACTTCTCAGTGTCCATACATCGATTTGTTAGTTGCCACCAATACAATATCAAACACGTTATTTGTGTAGCCCATATTCACAAAGCAATAGGTGTTTCATAGGGGTTAACAAGGTGTTACAACCTCTGCCCTTAACCCTCAATATTGACCTTAACACGCTTAAATTTATGACTGCGCTGACACAAAGACATACACAAACACTTGCAAACAGACCCATCTGTAAACTCACTCATATTGAAGCAGGAAAGTGAGATTCGTTCACAAGTGGTCACAGGCGACACATTCAGGATGCATTTTAATGCAAGGTGTGAACTGGCAAACTTAGTGCTATCCACTTGGGATCGATTTCCCAGGACGGATGTTAATAGTAGGTCTGAACAGGACTTAAGTGTCTTAAAAGCAGTACAATCATCTCCCCTAAATCGAGCTTTGCTGACATTTCAGTGTTGACACTTACCCAACTGGCCTCCATTTAGTCCCATTGTATAGACAGCCTCCCTGGTCCACAGCACTGTATGGAACCTCCCTGCTGCAACTCCAATCACTGTCCTCCCTTTAAGCGTCTTGGAGAACACCTAAACAAGAGATTAAAGGGACATAAATAATATAATATATACACTGACGGATGTACTTTCCAAGGTAAAATAGTAGATGTTTAAGAGATATTAATTTATTGAACAGATAATTCATTTAATATCTCTTAACAGTATTATTTGTTATTATGTATAATGTACTTTAAGGCACAAATACATCCAAAACAAGTTTAGAATACAAACACTGCTTGATACGTGCACAGTCATTCTACCTCCTACCTGTTTAGGGACGTGCGCTGAGGGGGGAGGTGGAGCTAGGCCAAGCTGGTGAAAGGTGTTGAGCCCAAAAGTGTAAACGTATCCTTCCTCTGTAAGAACCACCGTGTGGTCTTTTGCTGCTGCCACCTGGGAGCAGTGGTGGGACATCAGGCCCTCCACCATCCGAGGAACCTGAGGCGAGCAAAGAGAAGATGGTTATTCAAAAAATGTTTAAACCTTGCATGCACAGTATCAAGATTCTTCCCTAATTCCACACTGTCACAGTGACAGCATTGACACAGACCTGTTGATTTATGCTCCAAGCCCCTCATCTGCTGTGTTAAGGTCATGTGATTGCATCAAGCTACTATTGATATCAGCTCAACATCTTCTCACTGTACATGACAATGAATGTATTTTACTAGTTCAGTCATGTGTGTGAGGTCTGCATCTGCCCATAAGCAGAAATTAGAAAAAATGCATGGAGAATTCAACAAAGACGTAAAGGTCTGTAAAGTTAGTATGTAAATGTCAAAACAATGAAAGTATGTTTTCCCAATTGGTACAGACATAGGTGTTGTTGCATGTGCCTGGCCTGACCATGCACTAATCATTAACTGCTGTTCAGCAACATAATTAATAAGTGAAATGATGCAAACTCAGATAAATAATGATATCCCGGCAATGACACCAAAGCTTCCATGCCTGTTTTACATAACTTTCATTTGTAGTTTATTGGGCAATTTATGCCCCTCTGGAGGATCTCCTGCTGTATACTCTGTTATACAATCAAATTTTTACTAGGGGCTGGCAGGAGAAACCCCCAGAGAAAGTCAAGAGACTCGGAGTTCAGTGCATGTCTGTGAGCAACTTTACTGTAATACAAGGTTGTACCAAAATAATGCCCAATGACAAGTCTCACCAGATAAGTCTGTTCATCTCCATGGCCAAGTCGTCCTCCTTGTCCATGGCCACAGGTGAACACCTGGCCTTTCTGAGACAGGAACACTGAGTGGAATTTACACAGAACCACCTGAAAAGGGAGGAGAGGAGATTAACCATGAAAACGATTTTTCTGTTGTTACTATACATTTTAAATAATGTAAGTCTTATTTTTGGTGAAGAAACCATTTGAGGTATTGGTTTGTGCAGATGAGGCTTTTGTTATCATAATTTTGACCTCATAGCAGAGGCTGCGATGCATCTCTTTCCATGTCCTTCAGCCAAGCCCTCTTGTAGTGATAGTAAAACACTATGCCAATAAACGACAGGGCACAAGTGGAAAAGCAAACATCATTACTTATACATTGGCCCCCTCAAGCCCTCAATAGAGCACAGGGATGTTTCCCAAAGTATCACATTGATGTCGACATTCACACACATGCACACACATCATTGTAGCTTCATTTAATTAAAAACATGTCATTGTGGAATGAATATTTAACCTCTTGCACTTGCTGGATTAGACTGGGAGGACAAAGACTATACACTATGCCACTGGGTCATTGTGTGGTCATGAAATCTGATCAACCTGTCCCCCCCTAGGCTTTATGAAATTACTCTGCATGACAATTTATGCGAGTCAGAAAACACCTGAAACACGGTGTCTATTCTGTAAACAGCGATAATAAAACATCAAAGTCTCAGATTAGTTATTTCTTACCAAATATGCAAACCTGCTTAAATGTCAAGTGTTCAAGATGGATAAAATGACAATTTATCTAACACAATCAAACGGCATTACTTAATCTACTTTAACCAGCACCTGGTATGTACCCACACCGCTGGGGGTGGCTGCACTGATGCCAGCAAATATATTAATCACACTAAGAGCCTCTAAATGACATACGCATGAAATTGTAGCCTCGCTGGCATAGTCTGACCAAGTCACAAATGGTCTTTACAGGAGAAGGCAAAACTGATCGCTCCCTGTCTGACACACCAATTATGACCTCTATTTGACTCAGTCAATATTACTGCTGGTTTCTTTTTGTGCGCCTATACCCCCAGCTACCAAATCAACAGTTATCAAAAAACAATGTCTGTGGTTTGCTCAAGCATGCCTAAATATATTTTTTGCCTTGGATCTACCACCACCAACAATTAAATCTCGAGTATATCAAATATTATTACAGCCATGGAGCCACCGAGTTTAGTACGATCCAAGCTTCAAAAAAACATTTTTTTCTAATGCAGATGTACCGAGAGAAGAACATTGTGTAATTCATGACTCTCGGGATGGACTGTTTTGCTGGTTTTCCCATGTGGTGTGCTTCATCTGGAGTACCCATGAGCATTCGCTAGTTCCTTTTTTCTTTTTTTTTCATGATTAAACACATGCTGGCACTGAGATGAAGCATGAGGCTATTACTGGCATGACGCATAGAAGTGGGGTCATCAGGTTGGGGGAAGCCTTTTGCTGTAGAAAAGCACTTTGTAATTTCCCTGGAGAGCTATGACAACACTACTGTTACGAAGCCTACCTGCTTTATGTAAACTGCAGTCCTTGCAAAAGCATCCACAAGCTCCGGGTGCTGCCGGCTCTCCTGATTACCATGGCCAAGACTGAAATTAGTATTGTTTCCCCATGTGTATACTTCAGTTGGGTCTGTAGTTAAGGAGAAAACACAGTCACAACACTGCTTCCACCTGAAGATGTACTTAAACCACTGCCATTAAAAGAGGAATGTCAAATTATTACTTTCACCGAGGAGGTTATGTCTTCAGCCATGTACATTTGTATTTCAGTTGCTTTGTTTGTAGGAAAAATTACACCCAAACTCCTACACAGATTGCTACGGGACTTGGCGAAAAGATGCTGCATTTGTCAGGGAAACGCCCTAAAAATCATGACGCAGATCCAGAACTAGGTTTGGGTCCAGGATTTATTTTATGCTTTTATAGAATCAAGAGCCTTTTGACTTTTCACTACAACAAACTCAGAAGAAGAATCATTTTCATCATCAGGTGTAATATTCATTTATGACAACTTTTCTTACCAGTGTTTTTGAACACAACATGTGTGGGTCGGTCCTTCATCGTCAAGTCCAGGACAGAGAAACCCTCCTTGTCCTGGGTGGACAGAAGTCCACCATGCTGAAACACAACATCTGGCTCAAGTTTCCGAAAATGACTTTGACTGTAAAAAACACTGATCCAAACAAATGTAATTATGCTTGTTAAAAATAACACCTTGGAATGTTAAAAATTAAACATTGGAGGAAAATTGTCTCATGATATTGGACAAATTTCACTTATGTCATAAATGGGAACTTTTCATGACCCTGTTAGTAATGCTTTTAAACTCCTTTACTGACTTGAGACAGGACATTTCTTGAAGGATCTACCGTGAAAGAAAAATACCTTGACTAGCGAAATGAGACAGTGGATTTGTCCGTAGAAGGCGCTGCGATGCAGAGCCGTCCAGCCTGATTCCTTATCCTTCAACATCAGGTCAGCACTCTTACTCTCCAGGAGCCACTCTAGCACTGCCTTCTTTCCCACTGAGGCCGCCATGTGCAGGGCTGTGCGGCCAAAGTCATCCCGCAGGGTGGCCACATTCTGGCAGTGAGAAGACAAGAAGCCCCTCAGCGGCGCTTCGGAGCGACACGTCAGTGCCGCTACCACATCCTCTGCGTGCTGCAGTGAGCGGCATTTTGGGGTGCAGTTCTGCAGTGCAAGACTCATCCTGATTTTCACAGTGACCTCTCCTCCCTTATGTTTTGCAAAAGTCTTTCTGACAGCCAACCACCAACAAATAAACTAATCGAAAAATTGCAAAATATAGCTGCTCTCAAAGAGGCTAAAAGTACATAGACAAAAAAAAAGGTATCAATAAGAGGTCGAGATGGCTTGGAGTGCTAGAATTGTGCTTGTGTTGAGTTTCCACCGCACCCTAGCGACCCCAGAGCGACTTGTTTCAGTCCACCATTTCGACCAAGAATCGAACACAAACTAAGGTGCTTGTAGCATACATTGGCATTAAGAATTCAATACATACAAAAATTCTACTGAGTTTTATACAAAATCTTAAATTTAAGTGTTAGCAAAAATAGATTTTCCTCTACTGTTTTACAAAAGGTAACAGCTCCTTTCATCAAACCCTCTGACCGTCCTGACCAGCAGTCCAACCATCAAACTTGAGGGGAAAGGGCCCCTTTCCCCCCAAACTCTCACTTTCCCTTTCAAAACTCCATAATTGTAGAGTGCACCTGAGGAGGAAACATTTGAGAATTAGCAATGAAAAACAAAATACAATCACATTTGTTCTCATGCAAACTGCAAGAGCAGTTTGGCCTAATTTCAATGTTAAGTAGCTCAGATCAGGAGAGTTGTCATGTTGCCAGACGTTGAACTGTTTACAAATCAATTAAAAGATTATAAGTATTGGTCTTAACTTAATAATGTTAAACATATTTGACTCCCCTAAAAGTAAGAATATAGATAATATTCAGGAATCCTTTATTTGTATTAAAAATGTTGACTTAACAGCAGGATTGTTTCAGAGGCTGATTTATCCACGAAATATAAGAGGGTTAGTTGTCTGTGTTAGCTTCTTTTCTGTCAGAACCCTCATGGAGATCTGGGTAAAACAATTAAGGCGTTCAGCCACTGTGACACAAAATAAGCGTTAGTTCATTAAGGTCTGGAAGGTAATGCTATGTGGCTAGCATGCTAAAAAGCTTTACCAAAGCAGGACAACGTTACACGTCCAGCAATGAAAGAATGTATCATGTATTTCCAAGCCTGTCCTCAGACTCTTCAACCAACGTGGGCAAATGTAAATATAGAAAGGTTCAGGTTTGAACATTCAGCAAAGTGTTGCTAGCCAGGGTTAGCTAATTCTCAACTAGCAGCTAGCTTGACTGACACATCATCGCATGCTAGCGTTAGCATTCTGGAAAGTATCCTGTTTCTTACCTTTCGCTAGTTAAGGAGACAAGAAGACATGGAGCAAGTTGCATCAACGCCGTATATCCACGGTGTCATTACTACAAACAGATGCCAATTCCCCACTGGTGCAGATTGGGACAGGACTGACGCCTTCAAAACTGCAGGCTGGGTAAGCAAACCCTCACTAGTGTCGAGACTTCTGATTTGTCAGGCCTTGTACATACCACTATCCTATTGGCTGGTTTTGTGGGCTAATTGTAGGCGGACCGATGTTGCTGAATCTGTGACGTAACCTACAGTCTATGTATGTAACACATTTTCTATTTTAATTTTGTGTTTGTTAAAATAATTAAACAAATTTTTTTAGAAGACAGCATAAATATTAGATATTAAAATCAAACTTATTTATACATTGGGAATTCATCATAAATGATACAAAAAGAAGGTTCCTGCATCATTTAAGGTTTATATAACTTCTCATGTCTCAAGCAATACAATGTGTCAATTCTGTTCTCTCTTAAATAATCATATTTTTTATCGTGCTAAATTTGTCTGTACCTTTTTTCACTAAGATGCTAAGTTAAGAGACTAGGTTTAAAAGATTAATTTAAGATTTTGAGATTATCTTAAAATCCCCTTTAAAATAAATAGCGGACTTGCAAGACAAAAATCCTGGTTGGCTGTTTTTAACAGGGGATTATTGATGTGATATACCACATCAATCGTTTTGAGCAGCCCACACTCAAGGTGTCATGAAAGACGGTTGTAAAAACATCTGCAGATCCTCCACAAGAACATCATGTCGGCTATCAATTTTGTTCCATACTCTTTCAGTGCAGTATCACTTTCAGCCTCGATCTAGGTGTCATGGAGTTACATAGATGATTCTCACATTGACCCTGGCTAAGAATAGGAAAGGGTCAAGGCAGCTAAGGTTACACTTGGATCCACACAGGGGCTTCCAAATATGACATATTGATGAGCATGCCGTCATCCACCGTTCAAGCATGAACACATCCACAGTTTTTTTCTTCTTCTGAGCTGTATTATTCTGCATAATCCAGCAGACAATGCCATCATCACAAGGCCACCACTCAAATCTTCTCTCAGTAGGAGACATGAAGACCATCTGAAAGAAACAAAGTAATCATTGTTATGAACTCATGTTACATGTGTTTATTTCATCATTTTCTCTTTAGGGGATGGGGTTGTTTACTGCAACTTAAAAAAATCAATTTTACATTATGCATGGAGGGCAAACGTCTCACAATGATAAGACCAAGAAGTTGCTTAAGTTGTATCTGCCCCAGAAACACTCTGATCAATTCTGATTATACCACAAAAATTAGATTAAGCTTTTTCCTATCCCACAGTGCAAAACCTGCAGAGATAAAAGCAAAGAGAATGCATTCATTAATATTTATACTTATACATTTTTTAACTCATTGTGTATACTCTTATGGTGTAGGTAATTATTGTTTTCAATATACTGCATATGCAGTGCATCCTTCTGTACAGTACAATCAGAACTATCCACCACTATAATTTTAGTATTAGTATTTTTGCACAATATCAGAGTACAGTGAGAGCTATGTAAAATAACAGTCAAATATTGTACAAACGTGTACAAATACTTGGCTTATAAGGTTGATTCTGATGTGGATACAAAAGGTGAAATAGTTCATTCCTACTTATTAACCTTTTCAAGAACTCATTGAGGTGAGTGGAATATAAAAGTATATTCCTAATTTTGTTCCTGTATTTCAATTGACTAGAAAATGATAATTACCTTTAATAAGCCAAACTATCAAAGGTCATGTTTTCTTTGCCTAAGGGCAACAATTTACCAAAGTCCCCCGACAATTTTTTTTTATATTTCCATTTTTTAAGCACTTTAATTTTATAACAACATTTAGTATAGAATTAGTAATTCAAGATTCAAGAATGTTCAAGATTATATAACCCCCATGTAGGAATTATGGCTTTTCTACATAAAAGTTGGCTAGTGGTTGTAAAGATATAATCAGTGGATCAGACATTTTAATGTGATTTATTTAAAGTTTCCTTTTAGGCCTCTCAGTTTCAGGCTCCTTGTGTTTTTCCCTAAGAATATACATTTATCACATTAGTGTTGAACTGGGCAAAACATCAGATCTTATAAAAGGCCTATTCATCAATCTGCTTCACCCACAGGAATCCCCTTTTTTTTTCATGGCCCAACATGAGGGGTCACTTCCCCGACAAGTATCCCTGAAGATATTCTTTTCCAAGAACTTGTAAATATGTTCGTGTTCGCTAATGATGCAGTATGAGCATCTGAAACTGAGAAGCGCTCTCCTGTAAAGCTACTGATCAGATGATATGTATTTTACTGCATAGTGTAATGTGTTGAGAGGCTGGGTGAAACTCACTGGAGCTCCCTCAGGGGTCACCAGCGGTCCCAGGGCCCCGAGTCACCGTGCGCTCCCATACTCCAAGTCCTTTTACGAAAGAATAGTCGCGATGGATGTTTGACAACTAAGCTAGGGTGAATATTTTCTTTCAAAAACACGTGTCAGGATTCATGGAAAATTTCAGTGAGACTTCCAGAAACTTGTGCGATTCTATGTGCTCCCCCCTCTTTCTGCCGCGCGATGGTATGCTCCCTGTTACCGCTGCTGTGTTTGGTCTCTCTAGGCTCACACAGTCATGGAGAGACGCAGCCTGCAGGTCCGTGTGTAACAAAAGCCACCTTTGGGAGACAGGGAGCATTGTCCGTGTCGCAAACAGAAGTGATCTGCAGCGGACCTGGTGGTTTAACCTTGGCTGGAGAAATATTGTGCAGCTGCTGCATCCTTAAATAAACCCAGAGGTGAGGAAAAGGGACGAGGAGGATTCCTGAAAGTTTGCGTGCTCCGCCCTCACCACCTTCATCCTCGTGGAAATGTAGACGTATCCCGAGGCAAGAATGGTGTGGGGGGTAGTTTTATGGAGTCCGTGCTGCGATCGGCTGCAAGTTTTCGGGAAGGAGAAAAAGTGTCCGGACACATCGTGGAAAACTTTCCCCTGCGGAAGAACAAAGCGGCGACTGAGCTGGATCTTCACTCACCGCTCTGCGCACACAGATTTGTAAGATTCCAAAGATGCGCCCGTTGAGCACGTCGCGGGGATGTAACCGAGGAGGAGCGTACAAGTCCGGGATGATGCATCTACTAGTCCTCCTCGCACTCACACTGTCATGTCACTGCTGTCCGGACAGATGCTTGTGCTCCTCACAAACTGTGAAATGCCAAAACCAGGACTTGGACGCGATTCCGAGTTCTTTTCCCAATAATACCAAAATTATTTTTGTGACGGGAAACAACATCTCCTACATCAGCAATGACTCTTTCCCCAGCCGTCTGGACATGTTAACAGACCTCTATCTCAGTGGGAATGAGATGGAGTCAGTGGGTGCTATGGTGTTTGACAACTTGCCAAACCTTGTGCGACTGGACCTGAGCAACAACAACATCCAGACTTTCAGTGAAAGAGCTTTACCTGTTGAGAATAATGTGCAGGTCCTGAACCTCAGCAGGTCTTTTCACAATCATTCCTGCATGGATGCAGTCCTGAGTGTCCTGCAGAGTGGGAATCTCCTCATGCTCAAAGTCTTGGACCTGTCCAACAATGACCTTGTGATTCTTCCAGACGAAGCATTCAGCAGCCTCTCCAACCTGGTCAACATCAGCCTGCAGAACAGCCACATCATCTCCGTCCTGAATGGGACCCTGAAGGTGCCCCCACTGCGTGAGCTTGACCTGAGAGACAACAGCCTGAGGGTTCTGCCAACCACCACCCTGGCAGAGTTCAGCCTCAAGCCTGATCTCAGCCTCTGGCTGGCGGGGAACCCCTGGCGCTGCGACTGCTTCATTGAGGAGATGTTGCTGTGGTTGAAAAACTCCACTCAGGTAATGGACGTGCAGAACCTCACCTGCGCCAGCCCTGAGGCCCTGACGCACCAGCCACTCCTTCAGGTAGAGCTGTCGCAGCTGAAATGTTTGGGCGAGATGGAGGGTGTGCTGGAGACCTCTTATGTTTTCTTGGGGTTGGTGCTAGCACTGATCGGCGTCATATTCCTGCTGGTGCTCTACCTGAACAGAAAGGGCATCAAGCGTTGGATTTACAACATCCGGGATGCTTGTAGGGACCATATGGAGGGGTACCATTACAGGTATGAGATAAACTCTGACCCACGTTTGGCCAACCTCAGCATCAATTCAGATGTGTGATCCAGGATGGGAAAGTGTCTGGGACCCCGCAGTGAGATATGAAATGACATAAAATCTTAAGATCTGCATGAAAGTCTTCCTCCCCTTCTCCTTTCCCCCTCATGATGCTATCCAGATTTTACATCTGCCATCTAACTTATCTCACAACCTCCATTCAGCCACTGCCGCATGTCCCCTACAAGACAAGGAAGCTGTGACATTTACTGCGTCTCTTCTGCGTAACATTGCATGGACAATGAATCGTGACAACGTATTTTTTTTTGGAGAGTTGTGAAACATGTTCTTTTTTTTACTTTTCCTTAAGGACATATGGATGGAGTACATTGACTTTTCAGTGAACTAATACCTGGCAAAAACACACATAGCCGGTCATCGCCTCCCTTTCACTATGCCTCTGCTGCAGAAGAATGCTATGCTGCTTGTTTATAAGTTTGCTCTTTTAATATGTGAATTTGTGATATAGAGTATGAGCTTTTTTTGGAATGATTATAGTGCACATTGCATAATTTTTTGGATTTAGTATGTGGATGTGATTGCTCTCTTTTTTCCTGTGAAGATATTCAGCTAAATAAAACGCCCTCTGGATTGATGGGACACATTTTCGACTGAGGGCCTTTTAATTTTAAGACACACACACGCACATAACCACAACCTTATACTTCTGTCGTAGTGAGGAAACCCATTGCCATAGTGCATTCCCTAATCCCTTACCCTCACTTTAACCATCACAACTAAATGCCTGACCTGTAAACCAAGTCTTTAAAACTTTCAAACAGTCCATTGAAAGAGTTTAAGAAAGTGAGGACTGGCCAAAATGTCCCCACTTTCCAAAATGTCTTAAGTCTATAAATTCTAAACCCAAAATGGTCCTCAGAAAGTATGAGTACAAGTACATACACACAGTCATTCCTGAGGTTGTGCCAAATCCATCATGAACCATATGACAACTACTAAATCTTACCCAGGTTATCACCAAGTTCATCAGTGTGTGAAACGTCTTCACATCTGCCATTTTGCAGACGTTTCAACAGCTGCTGCAACAGAAAATAGAGTCAGACTGATGAGTTAAATGAAGGACATGCCGTCTTAATTTGAACAAGTCGGTAGGTGATCATCGTAGCCAGCTGTTATCGCTTCTTGCTGCCAATCTGATAAAAACAAATCATTGGCTGTGCAGGAAATTCCCTTAAAAATGTCTGTGAGCCGGTGAGCAGGCCTGATACGCTCCAGGAGACTCCTGTGAATATACTGGGAGCATTTCAAAGTACTACAGCTACAAAAACCTGAAGAGATGGTACACACGGTTTGGTGGCAGATGCAAATGAAGGCAAACTGAACGCAAGATTCTCTAGGGGCACATAGACGTTTTATGGAAATGAGCTTAAGCGACTTTGCTTTTCATGTAAGCCTGTTTTAGGGGAACTTGCATCCTTGGAAAATAAAGTGTGCTCTATTAGTTTATACTCACTTGTCAATTGCTATTTTATTTTATAGCGGATGGTATGGATTAATAATTAATGAGTGGTATTTCTTTGAAGAGCATGCATGTTGATGTCTAGCAGTCTAAATTAATGAAGTCTGCACACAGGAATGAGTGTGACCTCCCTTGGCCGTGCATCCAGATAACAACAATTTCCCCCACTCTGCATCTCTCGCTCTCTCGCACATACACACAAACACAACACCCCTAACAACTGGTCCCAGCAGCCTGCAGCTGCACGTAATATGTAGTATAACAGCATGGCTCATGCCCTGTTTGTGTCTCAGCAGCAGTTTGATCTTTCTGCATATCCAACCTTATCTTTGGATTTCAATAAGACATTTATTTTTCGCCGTCAGAAGCTGCCATAATTCTGCCATAATCAGACACATTTCTGGATGTGTCTGATTGCGCTCAGAAAAGGGAAGCGATGTGTAACACCATCTGTTCTGGTCTGGTGCTCTGGCTGGTGGTAATGCTCTGTGTGTGTGTGTGTGTGTGTGTGTGTGTGTGTGTGTGTGTGTGTGTGTGGGTGTGTGTGTGTGTGCGTGCGTGCGTGCGTGCGTGCGTGCGTGCGCTAACAAACACAGCAGCAGCCGCGCAACCGCCTCTGCGGGCTGAAGCCGTGTCGTCACACCTTTAGTTTCACACTTCCCGCCGGAAAAAATCTCCTTGTCTGCAAGACGTTTGTTCCAAAACAGCTTTGCAGGTCTCAGAGATAAGGAGGAAAGATGTGGAGTCGTCTTTTATACGCTGCACACCTAATAGGTTTATATTTCCCATTGGCTTTAAAGTGTGTGGCTCAGGTTTTTATTCTGATGATCACACACTTCATCTCTGGCCCTATGATCTCTGAGGGCCAGAGATGAAGGTGTGATCATCAGAATAAAAATATAGTGTATAGTATTGTGAGTATATGGTGAGTTTGCAGGCTGGTGTTTGCCGGTCCTTCAATCCTGAGTTAACAAGCTGTTGGTTACAAGTGCTTGTTCCCTGACTATGGATTTGTAATTGTTGCAGGTTGATTTTAAAAATGGATGAGCTCCCTTCACACATTCACACACACACAAACACACACAATTCGCCAGGGGGAGGCTTCCCTACCTCTTTGTCCCGGGAGGGACATGCAGGTGCAGGCTGCTTCAACCTAATGTTTCCACAGAGACCATCAGTGAATAGTCATCTTCCTCACACACACACAAACGCTCTACAGATTCATATTAATGATCGCTTTTGCCCAGCCACGCCTCAAGCTGTGCTTGGCAGAGAAAGTGTAATTACAGTGGAGCAAAAAAAACAAGAGCGAGTGAGTGTTGGAAGAGGAATCAAATAAATGAGAGAGGAGAATGCTCTCTTTTTTCGACCACACCTTCTCTGGTTCACTCAGTGGCCCCTTTGTGCTTGTTAACACTGGTCTCTGAGCAGCTCGCCCGTCTAAATGGCCGGTCATTGACTTATGATGTTGACGGTAGTCCAGAGAGGCAGCAGTGTGCTTGTAGCAGCTTCCTGGACCCCCTCGGCTGTTTGCCAGAGTCCTCACCTAAACAGCTCATTCCACAGGAGCACAGCGGATATTTGTTATTATTACTAAACACAGGCTTTGTTCCAGATACTGGGAGTTCTGGGATTCAGATAGTCAACAATGTTTGGTCTCTTTCCACTGTTTTATTTTATCTGTCCCACTGAAGCCCAACTTTTACTGACAGAGTACAGACATATGCACTGTGTTTGTTGCGCAGATATGCCTCTTGTGTGAATGACCCTTCACTTACAGGTTAAGAAGTGTGTAAATTATTTCTGGGAAGATAGATTTGACCCACTGAGGCTTTTTTTTAAACTGAATAATCAATACATTTTTTAACTGGATTTTACAGAATATTTATTTACAAGGGTTCACTGGATATGTTCAGACCTTTAGAACTGTAGCTTAAAGGTAGGATTTTTTTTAAATCTTTTTTTCTTCATCCTTGACGTATTTGTTGCATCTTTTGACAGTGTAGCCTGCTCTTGCTTGCGTTTGCAGGATTACCAACCCCATCTTTAATATAATACCTATGTGCACATGTGGACATTGGAAGAGTTACAGCTCACTATAATCCCTTCTGAGATTCATTCAGTGAAAGAGACCAGTGTCAAAATCCACAGCCCACCTCTTCATCCAAAATGTAATTGAAGTTCGATCAGATTCAATACGAGGGTTCAGCCGACCTAGTTGGATGAATCATGTGGTTATTTTGTAAAATTTAAGATTTAATAATAAAGAATTTCATCTTTTTACGTTATTTTCCTCATAACCAGAATGATTTAACCTGCTATTGAAAATAAATTTAAGATGCTGACTTTATTTGGCTGAAGACAGACAGCTGAAACCTTATCAGCTTCTGCCAGATACATAACATAGTTCATCTAGGAAAGCTGCAGCCAATCATAGTACAATCTTTTTTTGTAAATGACCTTAACTGCACTTGGGAGACTTTTGTTCCCTGTCTTTAACCTTTAAGGCCGTGCCAGGACATACCACCCTGAGGAGAAGCGCTGCCTTCAGGACAAACTCAAGAAACAAAACCCCCTGCCTTTGCAGCCATTCCATAACCCTCGGCTACTTGGACAGATGTTACATAGATTGTAAAGAATAGTTAGAAGCTAATGGGTCGTACACATGCACAACTGCAGATGCAAAGCAAAAACATTGAAGTGTCTGAACTGTGTGATAATGACGCTGCAAGCTGCATTCCCAAACCCTTACCCCACGACCAAGACACAACTGGCTCCAGCTGAACTTTCAAATGGATTATTCTGCTCAGAGGACTAAAGTGGCCTCCACAACCTGCCCCCCATTATATACTGCACACTCACACAAACGGCCTCTGCTTTTTGCTCATGACCATGTTTGTTGAGTTTCATTTAATATGCCAGTGCACTTTCCCAGTGCTGAGAGACAGACTGGCAGGTTATCAGATTGCCAGAGTGCCGTAATTACATTCACCGCAGCGCGCTGGTCGGCTGCTCTACAAACACCTGGCAAGTTGCCCCAGCCACTGACCTTTCCCTTAGAAAGAAACTATGTGAATGGCAGTCATATGGGGCACGCTTCGTAGACTGGAACTGTGATGAAAGATTTTTAACAAAGTGACAGACATTCCTTTAATCTACCTGGTACTCCACAGCTGCACTGGTCCTGACGATACATTGGAAATGCCATCTTTTGTCCTGTGTCGATGGTCCGGACAATGTGTTGTCACCACCACAGCAACCTATCTCCACATGAGGTGCCTCCTCCTCTCTAATGTGGATTTATGATGTGTGATGTGGTAGCCTGCCTCCTGTTGAGCCGCGCTGGACTTAATGAACAGGCGCCCGCCGCAACGAAGACGAATCTGAGCTGACAGCGCTGCGGCCTCTCTGAGCGAGCTCGGTCATGCAGAATCTGCCACATGTGCTTGAGGGACAGATACTGGGGGAAATGCAGAGATGGGAGAGATGGGAGAGATGAGGAGGCGAACGCAGCTCAGGACCAGAAGATATGATTTTACTTGCTGAAATGGTAAAACGCAAAAAAAAAGAAGAAAGAACTCAATGTGATATGTGGTTAAATGTCAAAATACATAAAGAGAATGTCCTTTATTTGTAAAGGGGTCAGCTGACGTTACGAGTTTGTTTTTACAGAGAGTTAACTAAATGAAAGCTGAGGATGCAAAATGTTAATAAATCTAATGACTTTCACTCCTGAAAGATTTAAGGGAATTATTTAATAATTTGAAAAAAATTATAATTTGTCATTTGCATGAGATTTCCCTAAAAAAATAAATCCCTAATGCTCCACATTTCTTGATATTGTGTCAGATTTCTTAGATTTTAGATAGATCACATCTCATATTGAGGAAACGTTACATTTATTGCAGCTTCAAAGGAAGGACCTCATGTGGTATATAAGATATATGCACAAAATAGAAAAATGCATCCTTAAAAAACATCACTGAAAGCTTATTCATATCTTTTTGATCACAATTAAAACAACCCTGGTTACATGTCCAGGTAGTTATTCATGTCTCAGTTTTAAGATTCCATAGATCAGACTTCCCCACAACCATTTCTTGACTTAAAAGTCAGCCTTTATTCACACAAAGTAGATGCTGAAGTGTTACTTCTGCAGTTCACAATCTATGTGGCACACAAGGTTGGATGTTTGATTTCTCAGCAGTCAATATCATATCTGATGAATGAGCCAGTATCAAAAGGAGCCAGTCTTTACATTTTCTGTGAACTCAGACTTGAGGTCCACAACACATAAGAAAATGATAGCCCTTCTGGAGCATTTATAAACCCCTGGACACTCATTTGTGGAGTCAAGCTTCTTCCTCTGTGAGTGTGAGACATTCAACTGCATTTATTACAATTGGTGATTTTCAAAGTTAGGCTCCTACATCCAGTTGTATGTGGTTATATGACTGTGACATTATGAAAAGGCAAATTATCTTTATTTTCAGATACATTCAACCTATCTGTTTATTTGTCTGTCTGTTTTTGGTCAAAAATCTTCTCAGTTAATAAGAGTACGGTAAAAACTGAGAGTTCATATCTCTGAGTTCATATATTCTAAGCATGTGTCAGAACAAGGGACAATTATATAACTATATTGTGTATATACAGTATGTGTCACTTTTCTCAAAGCTATAGTGCTAACATTAATGTGTAAATTAAATGTGCACCTTACTGAGTCAGGAATTGAGCATGGATGTTCCCTGTGTGTAAATTGGGGCCTCTTTATGGCCCCCGTTTGGGACAAATCCTTGTATACTGACCTAAGTGTAACACAATGTGGGGATCAAACAGTGTTAAAACAGCATATATTTCTTTCTTTCAAAGTTCTTTTTATTAAATTTCACAATTTAAGCACACAAACCAAAAAGAACACCATTCCCACCCCACAACACACATCTCCTGCCCCCTTCCGTCACTCAGTTGGTCACAGCGCTCCCTTTGCTACCACATGATATGCACATATCTGAAGTGTGCCAACCTATATTCTATACTTTTTTTGTTTATTACTATTAGGAGTTTATGTATGCTCAAAATGCATTTGTGCTTTTTTCTACCTCTTTTTACATTCTCATATTCAAATCCCTCTTTCCTCTAATGTCTTTACTGAGATTTGTTAAATGCAGTTTGTTGCGTGAAATGTGAAGATAATAAAAAGACATGATACATTTTCTGTTTGCTGGTTTATTATACTCCTGTTTTTAAGTCCTTGCAAGCATATTGTAGTTTTAGTGTTATTTGACTTGAGGCTCCGAGGCCAATCTTGACCCAGGAAATTAAAGTTCAGAGGATATCTGGAGACCACAAGGTCGTCTCAGTGAGCAATTCTGAACTTTTGGTCCCGTCACATGATCTTCTTGAGCAGATGGAATTTCCCTTATAGTCACTGAATTGGACTAAATTCAAATTCGTTATTTTCTGATCACTTCCACTATGTTAATGGGTTAAATTTAGAATTAATATTATTTGATTTAATTTACTATCTGATTTAATCATTTTTAATGGTGTTGCTGTTGCTTTGTTAAGAAAAGTGTTATACAAGTAATGATGATTATTACGAATTAATAATGTAGACAACAACAGATAATAACAACAACATTAATAATCGTAAGAATAATAATAATAAAAACAGAGGCTAAAAATAATTCTTGACCTTGAGCAACACTCCCCACACGTACTGTTTAGCACATCCAGGGTTAACTGTATGAATGTGTGTGTGAATGGCTGAATGGCAAACTGTACTGTAAAGCTTATCAGGCTAATCAAATTCAGAAATCCTAATAGCATTTGTGCTTTCACGAAAACTTGTCTGATTTCATCTGCTGATACAATCAAACACATTATATATAGTATATAATAGCCAATAAAAGGTGAATTGTTTTGTCAACCTTTTTTGCTTTCTCGCAAATAACTTTGACTGATTGGTTAAATCCTTTAAGAAAAGTTTGTTTGTTACCTGGGAAGATCGATACCTATCCCCAGATTGACTGGTCAATCAATCTATCGATCCATTTATAAAGCCCATATCCACAAATCACAATATCCTCTCCCTTAACCCTCCACAAGAAAAAAAACATAGAAACCTCAGGGAGAGTGAAATGTCAATGGAATTACTTCCTTAAATGTATCTATAGCACTGTCAGAAAGACATCTATAAATCAAGTTTTTAATTAAATGCATGTAGACCGACAACAGGATATTAAAGGTTAATACATCTTGTTCTGATAGAATGGGAACTATTCAATGTTCAATTTGGATGCCAGTATAAAACAAGGTCAAGAGTGTGGTTAAACGATGAGTGGGTTAATGTTCAGACTGCCTGAAACCAACTGAGTGTGATCGAAATAAACAAAGCACTTTAATATTTATAAATGTCCACTTGCATTTCTCTTATAAGGACAAGACTTGATACAAACTTGATAAAAGAAAATTACTAAAAGTAAGCCCTTGGAGCAATGTTAACTACAGCAGTGCTGTTGGGCTTTCAGGATGGGTGTGACAGACTCTGAGCAGGATGGGATTAAGTGATAAACTGGTGATTGTACAGTAATGACAGGACTGAAGGAGGGAACTATGCTTGGCTCAGAAATAGTCCAGAACACAACTCCCCCAATAAAACCGCAACTTTGGCTATGTTTGCACTTAGGTTTTTATATGAATTATCGAGATAGAATGTGTAAATAGTGAGCTTTCAAGGTCATGGTAGCCAGGGTAGCTGTTTCCCTCTGTTTTCAGTCTTTATGCACAGCCAAGATAACTGTCTCCAAGCTGTAGCTTTATATTTACAGACAGACTTGTGGTACTAATCTTCTCATCAAACTGTCAAGATAGCCATTCAGCTTATTCCCTAAATGACAAACTGTATTTATGATAGTTTCTTAATCATCTCCCTTTAAGGAAGACAACAGGGGCTGATGTGCTAAAAATAAAACTTGGCCTATGTGGTAAAGAAAAGCATGTAAATAACGGGACACTGTTGTAGATTCTATTTTGGTAAATGCGCTGCTCTTCTGCAACAGTCACTTCCTACTTACATGAATATTTCCACGAGGACACAAAGAACACACTCCTAAACACCACTTAAGGTGTGTGTGTGTGCCTGCATGTGTGTGCACATTTATTCTCTAAGCAATTAATAAAGAGCTACCATCAAGAGCAAGTTTTATTTCCCCCCACTGTTGAAGTAAAGGGTTCCTAGAGTGATTATACAATCTGAGGTTCACCTAAAAGAGAGAAATGGACCTAATTTAGTGAGTCACAGAGAAATACAGTAACCTCAGGCCTGTAAGAAAACCCAGCATGGTTGTGCTCTGTCTTTTTAAATGTTGCTGTGTAGAGTCGAAGACAACAGAAGTGGAGGACAGTAATGATATACGGAGGCCCAGTATTTCTTTTTTTTATTTATCACAATGAGTTCTTACACCTCAGGAGGTAAAATCTAAAAAGATTTTGACTGTGCAGTGTGTGCATTTTCTCAATGTACCTTTCGAGACGATGATCAATAACTAATCAAGCGCAATGTCAAACCAAAGCTGCGAAGCAAAATGAAAAGTTTCCCAGAAGAAGCAGAGCACAGCACAGCAGTGAGTCTGCTGATTTTCAGAGGAAGGTACTTTAACAATGTTGACATTGCATTTAATACAAGAGGTGGTCCTCTTGGTGGATGTTTTGTGTGACCATCAGTCAGCAGGGAACAATATTAAACACTTGGTAATATGATGTAGATCAACAGAGGGTGTCCTGGTGAGTAATGAGCTCAGCAGCCCAGCAGCAAGGCACCAGGAGCAGAGATGGCCAGGGGAGGCTCCATCACGCAACTGCTGCTTTACAAGGTCATAGGATGTAAAGCTCCTTTTTTCAAACGAAATCGTTTTTTTCCCTCGAGTGAGAATGCTCAGCAGGTCTTGTTACAAGGTCCGCACGGAATATGAAACCCAACATCCTGCCATTAATCTGATGGTACAAGAGGTGTAAAAGTGGACACTGGTTCATCTCCTCAGGGTACAGCGCTTAGAGAGGAGGTAGGAATTTATGTTGCCTAAAATGATCCAATTTATCACATATCCTCCATGTTCAATGACCTGCATCTCCCTGGTCTTTTCCGTGTAGGTTTAGAAATAAAGATAAAAATGTTTTCTTTTCTTTCTCTCTTTTCGACGAAGTTACAGCTATATTTACTCTGCATACTTGTTAAGGGGTTCTCATCTGAGAAAATCTATCTAATAGAATAGACTTCTTCAGTTATACATACTTTTTTTAATCATTAAGGGTGTGTGAAAAGGAATGTAAGGCTATAAGTGAAACCCATTTTCTACTACTTTGTCTGTTTAGTTTGTAAAACTCAATCAGTTACAATTATACTTATTAGTACCCCTTTGTTTTTCATTTATTTATATTCACTTATTCGTTAGACTTGGCACACATTTATTCTTTTATCAATTTCCCTTTTTCCTGAAGCAAATATCAACACACATTTGGTTCACAGCAGCACCACTTCATTTACAATTTGGTGGTGATACTCTGAACCACATTCTTCAGTACCACCCACTGTATATACTAATCAACAGTAGCTAAAGCAATTTAGCATGCAAGCAAACAATAACAATAACTTATATGGTATTCAAATGAACAGTGAGGGTCAGGGATATTATACAGCAGTTTGCAGTATTGTGAACGTAGAACAGCAGCTGCATTGCTTTCAGAAATAAATTATCTATCAGTGTAAACCTCTTCTAGATACTCCTGTAGTTAACTGAAAGCTAACATGTCACACACACACACACACACACACACACACACACACAGAGACACACAAACACACACACACACACACACACACACACACACACACACACACAGGCATTAAATTGATTATTTTCATTTCCTGGACTCCAATGCTAAATCTTAGACTTACCTAACAGCAAACAAAACCTTACCTATAACCTAGGTTTAATGATTTATGGAGACACATCTGATTGTCAAACACAAATAAGAAAATGCTTGAAATCTGGGAAGAAAATGGGAAATATCCTAAAAAATTAAATGAGTAGGTCTTCAAAAATGGAAAAATATTGAGTTGAATAGAATGAGCCACAATAATTGTTAATTTAAAATAAGAAATAGAAGCTTTTTGAATTGTTTACTGATTCTATGTTTATTTTGACGACTAACGTTAATCATTTAATAACCAGTATTATTTATCAATGTGTATTAATGGATTTCTCTGATGACTTTTTCCTGCATCGTTTCAGTGATCCATTCTTTTTAGCCTTCCATGTTTGTTTAACAACCAAGACCTCAAGTGGAGCCCTTTCTCCTGGGAGCCCCAGTGAACGTGGAAATACTTACATTCACTTTTCTCCAGTTACAATCTCGGCTCCCAGATGTCAAGCACGTCGTTCTGCCCCTTTGCGCTCTGTCTTGTCATTTTCTATTCTCCGTATGAAATGAGACAAGACTCCATGCCAGCAAAGCGGTCTAACAGCAGCGCTGGAGAATAATGAAATAGGTTTCAGGCACAGGCTCAGACAGCCCCTCGACAGATGAAATGCAATATTCTGAGAGTGCTGTGTAACATGATCTTCATAAGTAGATATCGGATAGTTGTTCATGATACCTATATTACCATCCACAAGCCAACGCTTTGGGCAATTAGGATCTCTCCGGTTGCAGTGCATGAGCCAATCCGAGATGAGAAGGATAAAAACTCAATTAGCCTTTGTGGGGTGCTGCCCACTCTACGTACAGGCTCACAAAAATAATACATTTCTTTTCTTAATGGTTTATCGTCCCTACTTGGCTGTTGATTTGAAAGTCCAATTTCCTCCTGGTAAAACCAAATTCTTGCAACTCGCTGAAGTAGAAAAAAGTTCAGCTCAAGAAGGATTAATAGATCATGCTCTCTCGCAAATCCCTTTAACAATGTGGGGATAAACATGAACAGAAAACTTGATCAGACAACCGGCCCTGAGAGTTATAGGGTTCCATGATTGGAAACCAAAGGCCTGTTCGGAAAGTAATTGCATTTGTAGTCTCCATAATTGATAAACTGACGCCAAATGTACAATTTATCCTGATACGTTCCATTTTATCTTTTTCTCATTTTCAATTTTTGTCAGCCCTCAGCCCTTTGTCAAAGAATCATTTACTTCACACGAATCCTCGTAAATCAGAAGAATCTGTATTACAAAGTAGAGAAAGTGGGGAGACAATATCTGTAGGGCATTGTTCCTCCACAAATAGCTATTTGATTGGACGGAGAACAAGCAGATTAAAGAAATGTGGCAAACCAGCTGCATTAAATACAATTATACTCAATTCTAACCAGGTCTTTTTCAGTTTGCTGCTACGACGTGACCCACTTCACCCGAAGTCATCAGATACAGATCTCCTGTCTCATTACTCATTTTGTGTTTCAAGCCTTTGTATTTGCATGCAGTGAATGTACTGTAATGCCATGCTTGGTTACTGAAGTGACTCAAAATCACTTTTCTCAGAATCTTGAGATACAAAAGTGTCATTGACACATAATTCTAAACAACAAAAATATATGTAAGCTTGTGTTGCCTTTAAGCCTTGGATGAGCATGGCTGCATATGCTAGCTCCCTCGTGTCCGAGGTAACTGAATTGACATGAAAAGTGACATTAGGAAATAAAATGTGTCACAATGAAGTGTGACATTTTTAATTAATAAGTGGCATCAAAAATGTGTAAAAAAAACACCTCTGTATCATTTCATTTCAATAATAATAATATTATTTCATATAATTAAATTTATATTTTCATATTTATGTTTCAATTTCCCTTACTTTTTCACACTTTATTCAAATAACTTTCTATCTTATTTCTATTAAAAGTTCTACATTTATGATATGACATATATAATGCTACTCAATGACCAACACAAACATTAGAATGGTACTGTAATTTGAATAGGTCAGTATGATCCAATTATATAATATATGTTATAATTAAACAGTTTTAAGCAATCCATTTCACACAGTTTTTAAATGTTATTGACATAGAGAGTAAGGTAGAGAGAGAAATGACAGGCAGCTAAAATCCATGCAAGAACTTAAAAGTTCATATTGTTTGTGTCCCAACCGCTAAATAACAAGATTCTTCAATTGTTAAGTCTCAAGATAATTTGGTTAAAAACTCTTAAGCTTAAGGAATCAATAACCCGACCTAAAATATTGAATATGCTGTGTGTAATAAGTGTTTGTGTTTGTATGTGTGTGAATATATGCATTCAAGCATGCGTTTCAAACTCTTTGGTTCCTTTGAAATATGCTTCAACACTAATCTTTTAGAAAATGAAGTACTGTAGTTTGCGAGTTAATTTACCTTCACAGACATCAGGTATGCTCAAGCTTTAATTAGTGAGGAAGACACTATCGGAAGGTGTGTATCAGTACGTATGAGAGAGTGTACAAAGTCAAGTAGACAGCTGTTGTGGAAAAATGAAACGCTTCCTCCTCAATGTGCCCATTAGCAGAGTTTTCAAACATCCCTCTCTCATCAGCAGTGATCCTAAACAAGGTTGGCAGGGTTGCAGGCAATAATACCGTGGTACACTGATATTAAAAAGCGCAGTGTAAAATGTTAATGACAACTTATCGGCTGTGCATGCACATTCACTGTAATCACATCGTCGTCTCGACTGGCCAGTTAGTCACCATCCCTCAGTAATAACTGCGTTTTCAAAACAAGCGTCGCTGAGGTGTAGATACTGCATCCTGTAAGCGCTGCAACATCCTGACACACAATAACATGGGCGAACACAAACTGGGTCTTCAGGGCCTGCAGCGCACTCCTACAGCAACTTTGTATTAGATGATGGATCAGCTCAAGTCATAAAAAAGCTATTGGATAACAAGCAGAGACAGAGGGAGATCAAAGCAGGGAGGCTGCTGTAATAACATCCCCTGCTCGAGACGCTGACAGGCCTGAGAGGCATCATTTACTGGTATGAAAACAACAGAGAGCTGTAAGGCTCACACAAAGAAGCTGCACTATACAATTGATTCTACTGAAATGCTTTGTGGAATTAAACTCTGAAAACAGCTGATTCTTTGTTACGTTTCTACTATGAAATCATAAAGCGACAGTATTGTGAATTGTGAATATGCAATATGTGACAATAATGGGTTGGTTGTTCTTTTAAAGTAAATACTAAATAAAGAAGTACTAAGAAGATGAAAGATCAGTAATGTCACTTACACAACATTGCCTGTCTAAACTTAGCTGACATATGTGGACTGGTAAAATCAGACCAGTCAGGCAGCAGCAGCCACCCCTTTAGTTTAGAAGTTACTTAGAGCCATAATCACAGTTTAAGTTTAGTCATTGTTGAGCTGTGCGTCAACACAGGCGGAATTTCCCATGTGTTTTCCCGTCACCTGTGTCACGTGCGTCTGATGGAGCCAATACACTTCTATTTTGTTCAGTCAAGTTGTTTCAATTGAGTTTCCACCAGTATAAATTTGACCTAAGGCATTTTTCCTCCATTTCATGCACATAACAAGAGTGATAGTCTATTGGGCTCTGAGCACAAATGTTGGTATCGTATACTCAGTACTGCATCATATATGAGGAGACATGCAGGGGTTGCTGATGCTTTGAGAACATGCTATTCACGTTAAATCTCTGATGTAGATGTGCTGTTTGGTAACATTTTACATTTGGTTTGAATGTCACTGTCTTCAATGTCACACTGGCAGTTTGTAAAACTGGCTTTAGCTTCCAAAGCCGAACCATGTAACATTAATAGATGGGATCTTAAAGGTGGGGTAAGCAATTCTTGGGAATGACCAAACAAAAACAAAAACACCCCTCCCTTCCCTGCTCTTTCAGCACCTCCTCCCCCCACATTCATGCACATGTGCACATTGCTTGTGTTGTACCATTGTGTTGTACCATTGTGTTGTACCATTAATAAATGGTACAACACAATAATAACATAATGACCAAACCTACCAACCTGTCTCTCCATCATTGGAACACATCACTGATGCTCTTGCAGGTCTTCGCCCTTTCCTTATTTTGCTCTAGTCTAGGGGCATTCAGTACACTGTATTTTTCAGTTATCCTCAGTGGTACAATAACAACCCTGTTGACATCATCTGGGTAACTTTGTAAAACAGGGACATTATAAACTGTTTTCATAGGTTGAACAGTACTCTCCACATTGAGTAAAATGATTGAATTGTGGGAGTGCCTCTTTTGAACTGAACAAGATTAGATGTTTTTTTAATATTGCATGTTAATCTTGGTCATCAGAGTCAAATCTCCATATGAAATGAATCTCTGTTTCTATTTCACATAAGTCTTAGTGGGTGAGGCAAACACCTTTTTACAAGTATAGTAGTTTTGTCATTGTGTTAAAATGATAATTTCATGGAAAGATATGCAAATACAGGAGGGTAATTATAAAGATGTCACTGGTGAAAACGTCTTTGTGCTACAGATAATGACGTGTACAGCAATTAAAGCGAGGAAAAAACCCTGTGCGCTTGTGTCACCCCCACCAACCAGTCTTTCCTCTGCAAAAATTACATTAACTACTTTTCATATCGTGAGCGTGGTTCAGTCTCTATGTACAGCACAGTGTAGTGCAGCACAGTACAACAAAAGAAGCCTTTGGCAAATGTAGTGAATCATTTCTTAACTTTGTTACAGAAGCCATTAAAGTCAATACAATGCCAGAGCCAGAGGCAACACGAGGACAGGCTCTGTTACAGATGAGAGGCAGTGGACACAAGCACGTCAAATATTGAGTTCCGAGTTTTGAACATTTGAATATCACAGCTTGGTAGACTTTGTGGGAAAGTCCACAAAAACATTAGACATGCACCGTCCACAAGATTTGACAGGAATAGTTTATTTAGCCTGATTGAGGAGGCGATACAAGAAGCGAAGAGTTGAAGACTAGTCTAAACATCCTCCCCCTCTCCCTCCACCTGTCGACTCTGTGGGATAGCGGGGGTCTTTTTTAGTCTCAGCAACAAACCCTCCACTGAATAAAGGCTTCTTTTGAACAGAGCGAGCTGCCTGGGAGACCATCGTGCAGAGGGAACTATAATTTGGAAGCAACTGCGGGAAATGGGACTCTCACACCTCAGAACATTAATGCCTCAGAGACTCATAATGTGCACAGGCCTGGAACCATTCAGAAAACTGGACGCCGTCTCATCACAATGAATCCCATCTAAAGATAGATCCATAGAAATATATTGGAACTGACAAAAGGACCTCTTTGGCAAGACGCAATGGGTAACACAGAAACTGGCACCGAGAAACTGTGGACACCGTCCTGGTTGGCCAGTGGGAATGTGTCTCTGCCTATTATTCACTTTGGTTCCAGGTTTCTACTTTTCCTGGGTTTATCATGTGAAGGATGTGTTGCTGCAGGGCTCTGGAGGTCAGGTCTGCTCCACTAACAGAAGGCTTCTTTATCTTGAGGCTGCAATCAGCTGAAACTCCTGGAGAAAGCGAGGGGGAGGACAGTCGAAAAATGTGCTGACCAAATTTTGAGCCCTCTTCTCATTTCTCTCCCTAGATACAGTGTCTTTGTGTTCTATAAATGCTAGAAAGATGGACACAAAAATGTCTATGCCATTGTGGTTTATCTCCCACACAAGCAGCCTGGTTGTCAGGCCACCACTCTGAGTCAGACTGACCATTTATACAACTGAAAAGTTAACATTTACCTCATTACACTGCTGTACCTAAAAGTAGACATTTTAATGTTAACAGAAAACATGAGTGGGTGCAATATTGACAAGTAGCAGCATGAACAGAGACATAGAGACACCCCAGGATGTGATGAATCTGCTTCATAAATGTACAGGATACTGAGGAAAAATAGAAAAGACCGGATTAAAATAACAGAAAGAACAGGGTTTGTGACACAATCAAGCACACTCCAAAACACATTCTTTCTAGCTTACCCAGCTTCTTAAGGTAAAACCACCTCAACATCCCTCTGTCCCAACAAACCTTGAGTCTTGTTTTAATCTGTGCATTTTAAACACATTGCTCAGGTTAATGTAGATGATTTGTTCCTAAATACCTCGGTAGAGATTTCTTATAATGTACCTTTGTCAAGATCTAGGCTATTTCACATCCACCACAACAGAAGGAAGAATATGATATCTGATATAGCTACAAGAACGGCAATAGCAACACCAAGAGCTACACCCATGAGATGAGCAGAGAAGACATGAATCTGTGTAGATTGGACCATTTGTCTTGGCCATGAGTGCTGACAGATTGGCCCCTTGTTAGCGTCCCTCAGCTCCATCTCATCCTGTTCCCAATTCTATCCCATCCCTCATTTAGATCCTCCCTGTCCTACAGCAGTACCAGACGTGCAGGGCTGTCATCTCATTCATGGGAGACGACTGAAGGATCAGTCTTTGTTAAATAGTTAATAATAACCTTAGTTAGATCTGACTGTAATCTAAGCAAACTGTAATCTGTCAAATGGGGTGTGTTGCATTACCTGTTCATAGCTCATATTTAATTTCTTCATCATATGATCTTTTTGGTCAACTTCATCTTGTAGGAGAAAATGTTCAGTTTGAATCACGGTCTTACAGAAGGCAAACCCACGAACGATTTATTTCCCAATTGTGGATTAGCAACAACAAGAACCTTAACTGCTTCTTTTCTTGTAAATAATACTTGGCAAACCAGTTTGATACGAATGTTGCCCCACTGACAGCAGGGCAAAAGCTTATCTGTCTCCAGACTCAGAAGTAGCAGTCAATGCAATTTACCGTGGGCTGGAGGAGATATCAAACTGCAGCATTGGCAGAAACAGCATCCTGTCACCCCACTTCCAGCAGAGCTTCCATCTCCTCTGTCAGCTGTCAGCTCAAAGTGCCTCATACCTGTCAGACCAGAGCTTTCTACTCAGTCTGTCTCCGTCCGCCCTACTGCCAACGACATAGAAATGAGGTTTTGCATCATGAGTGAAAATCAGAAGCGGAAGTTTATTCTACAATCTAAACAAGAGAAATACTGCTGACGTATTTGACAAGTTTCATTCCCACATACTGTATTTTCACATTGGAATACTCACTCAATGACAGTAAGCAGTTTTCTGTCTGACATTGAGCTGTCACAAGCATTATAAACTCTTTCTGAATGTCTCTTTTGAGATGTTTTATTTTGCCTTGTGCTCTCTAAAGCAGCTCTGTCATTTTACCCTGGGAGAAGATTGACTCAGTGGTCTGTACCTGCTTGAAGGCTTGACATCGGTTTGCTCTGAGTGTGCCACTGAGATTTGCTGGGACCAATGGACAAACTAATGAGCCCCTGAAGGCCCGACTGATATGCCCCATGGCCTTGTTAGAATGCCAAGATGGGAGAGTTCAAGAGGGGGAGAAGGACTGAGGTGTAGGGTGTAGGGGCTTGGGTAGTTGCTAGAGTTAAAGGAGGGAAGTGAGGGAAGCTAGAGGGGGAGAAAGCATGACTCTGTAACTGAGAAAATGGTGAAAAAGGACAGAGTGTAGACTAGAGCCATGCTAGTGGCTATCTGAAAAAGCAGCCTTTTGAGCATAATGCAACACCAGACTACTATCTAGCTCACAGCTAAAACACTGATATCATAACGTGTTTCTAAGATTCACCAAAGTAGAGCTGCAATTGTTAATAATGGTCAGAATCCAAAGTGTTTGACAAATTACAAATTTTTGAATCATAAAAAATTATCAGGTATTATCTTCTGGGAGCAGTAAATATCCTAATTAAATTTCGTGCCAATCCCCTTCATTTAATATAAGATATTGGACAGGACAATAAAATTATTTGCAAGTATTTGTCCTATGGGCACCATGTATATCTGTTTTGGGAACAAAGGGAGAGTCAGGACTTAAAGCAGTACTCTTATGATTCCTTTGCAATCCTATGAAAACTACAGATATTACCATGTTTATCATGATGTTTTTGTGTTTATTTTTCACATTTAGAGTGACTCAGTTAAAAGAGCAAAGATTCTGTGATCCCTGTCTCTACAGAACTCCCAGGACTCTCAGGATAGATGACCCATTAGGATTGGGTGACTAAAACGGCAACTCAATCTAATGCCTCATTTCCTCTCAGAGATGAGACAAGCTTTATGGCTTGACCTCTCGCAAAAGGATCTTATTCTTTCTACAGTGACCACGTTGTAATCTCACACATCGCTGTCTCGCTTAATATGAAAATAATATCAAACACATTAGTGAAGTTATAGGCCTGGAAAATCCAATTTGAAATTCATACTGTGGCATTCGTAGACTTGATCACTAAATGTGTTACGTCACGGCTGGTTTTAAGGGACATTTATCTTGAATAGGAAGAAAGACATAGAGAAAATAGGGAGCTCTGTGTTGAGGGATGCATTAAGTTTCCCAGTTTACAACCAGTCGGAGTACTGGTGTCTACGTACAGCATTCTTTCAAATCATGCCGAATACAACATATAGTGACACAATAACATATATTTGCTGTCAGGAGAAAACAAAATATCCAAGATGATTGATGATAGCAGGTTTGATTTTTTTGTGTGAAATTTGTATCCACAGTAGCTGCATTTTTCGATTACCAAATATCTCAAAGAATAGGCAATTGCATGGATTCCAATTACGTTTTTTTGCCGACATTCATAATCCTTATACAGTATTTCCTGCATACTAGCAACACACGAACAAGCTAAATCTCTCCTCCACCATGGACAAGTCATTTCTAAAGCTCAAGATGAAGTAGACCTTTGTTCAGACTGATATTTCTCACAGGATAAGGGTCTGAAATTCTAATGAGCTTCACAGTGTCAACAGACCAGGGAGTTCTGGCCAAAAAACTTTTAATTTGACACTTCCATTGTCTATCATCAAGGGGAAAAAGACAAAGAATGCATATAGCTCCTCTAGGCTAGTGGGTGACTGTGTCTGTCGGTGTGTTCAAAACAGCAGCGGCAGCCAGTTATGTGGAGAAGCTCCTTCTGCTCAGCGGTCTTGAAACAAATGGGTTATTTAGAGCCTACTTCATTTGCACTTGTGGAGAAAGGGCAGAAAGGAAATGAGAACCCCTTGACGGTTCAGTGTTAGACGTATTTAATTAGCCAATTCACTCTCTGCTTTGCCGCCTCAGCAGGCACAATACTTCTTTGTATTTTTAAAAGTAATTGTCACTTGCAGCATCAGCATTCAGCAGATCCAGGCATGTACTCAAAAAAAATTGCCTTGGCCTTACTAAGAGCTTGTAAAAATAGATACAGTCCAGCGTTATGCTGCCTAGCTGGTCAGATAAACTATGGACACTGATGCCATGTTCAGCAGGCATGAATAGAGGTGAGAGCATCATGAGCTCCAGTGATCAGTCATGGATTTTGGTTTACTTCACTGACTGAGCTCTGCAGGCAGCTTTGATGGTTAATAGATTTGACTTGTTACACCGTTCTCATCTGATCTACACAGCAGTTATGTAAAAATATAAAACTGTTATTTTTTTATATAAATCTCACAGTATCAAGACTTAGTGTCCTTCTACCTCAATATTTTTTATTTTATTCTATTGTATTGTATTTTATTGTATTCAAATATACCTGCTGCTATGACGACTTAATTTCCCTTCGGGGATGAATAAAGTAATCTATCTATCTATCTATCTTGAATCTACGAGGCTAAAAGCAGCCGCGCTTTGATTTAAAAGCTAAGTTAATGCTAACACAACACCCATGCTCACAATGATGTTAATATGCTAATGTGAAGCAGGTTTAAATAGTGTAAAGTGAAACCCCAATTTAGAAAACCTTCAAAACCACACCCACATCCAGCCTTAAAGCAGAGCCTTTCTCTATTATATACATTGTGTGGCTCACTTGGATAAATATGATTACAATGGTAGTTAATGGAAAGACCCAGTTTTTTGCAGCCTTTAAGAAACATTATTTTCCAGACCAGAAATGTCAATTTCATTATGTTTCATCATCTGGGGAACACAAATACAATTTAATGGAAGAAATCCAAGAGATTTAAGAAATATATTTTAGATTAAAGTATCAAAAAGGACTGATAAAATGATGAATAAATATTTTACAATCCCTAAATTAACACTGCAGACTGTAATAACTCTTTGTCCGTCTCGAATCCGGATGAAGCCTTGAAATCACTGAGTGACTGACATTTCAAATTAAAAGGCCCGTTTTCAGAGTTTAACCAAACCATTTCACAACGATCCATGCTACCAAGGACGTTACATAAATATCATCAAGCATTGACATGTTCTCCCAAATAAACCCACAATGAGACAAAAATCACCTAGCTCCACAAGCTGTAATTACACTGGAGTGGAGGATGCACTGCTGTACCCCGGGGGTGAAGTGTCTCTATAATAAGCTTTCATCAAGAGCCAAGTCAAGAACAATGTCCCACATATCAACAAGCAGTGCTCTCCAGTAGAGAGTAAAAAGAATGGAAGAGGCGATAGTTTCAAAAGACAACAGTTTATTATGTTTTCGTTGGCCATAGTAAGAAATATACAAAGCAAGAGTTTTGTAATGGACAAACTTTTTGAACTGTACAAATACAAGCATTAGTCATTACACTTATACAAGGATAATAACACATCGGATCAAAAATTATGAAACAATTACTAAGACATGCATCTCTAGGTTTGATGACATTCATATTTCAAGTTTTGCATTTACTGGATGTCAGTTTACAAAGCGGCTCGGCAAAAACCTGTGTCAACAGGAATCTGCTTGCTGGTGAGAATGCTTTGCTGAACATGTGAACAGAACCTGAAACCACAACTAGACAACGCCAGACAAGCCATTCCACAGCTTGCTGCATTTTCTTCTTCTGTTATCTGCATTCTTATTCATTACTGGAAATCTGTGCAGGAAATCGCCTTGACATATACGAACATATGTACATGAGTTTCTACTTTAAGCTTCCACTTGAATTCTCCATCGAGAGTGACGAGTAGAGTCATGACATCATGGTTTCTGAGCTTTCACCTCAGAGTCTCAGGTATGCCACCTAAAAACAGATTAAGAATTTGTTTAATTTATGTGGACACTTGTGATGCATGAGAATAAACAGAACAATTAACTTTTTACTGTAAAAATAAGGATTTTGGTTCCACGAAGCACAGATGTAGTGGATCTCAATGGTCTGCTGATTGGCACAGCAAAACATTATCTGCAGTTAAAGTCTTCCAACAATAAAAAAAACACAGTTGGTAGAGTTTTAATCAATTTCAAAAACACACATTCAGATAAACAAAGCCCAGAAAACAAATCAGCTCAGCTCGGTGCTCGGTCCTCGCTCCCTCCCTCTCTCTCTCTCTCTTCCTCCATCTGCTATTCCTGGGTGTTTGCCTGCTGCAGACAATGGCTGCGCTCCACTGAGGGCTCTATATTGGGATGATGGATGAGGGCATTTGCCTCATTCAAGGCCCCTGTCTTCTCCATTCCCATGCCAATGCCTGCTCGCCACTCAAGCGCATCAATGGTAATTCATACAAATGATAACAAACGGCAACTAGAGGGGAGCCACTGCTAAAACAACTTAGAGTCCCAGAAAAAGAAAACAAAGGGTGATAAGGAAACAGTGCAAGGGAGGTGGAGATGGAGGAGAGTGGCTGGCTTGTGATGGTTTGAGCTGAGAAAATGAAGGACAAAGTGTATATTGCTCTTATTTACTTTGACAAGATGCTGTTTAATAAGTAACAAAAACCAAACCTCGTTCTGTGGAGCTGTACAGCAGCGGACACAAAAAATGCCTTTCTGGGCGTGTCAAGATTGAATGTATAAAACCTCTGCAGAAAGACAGGAATACTGGAGTTTATCCTGATCTAAGAACCGAAAATCGTATTTTAAAACTGAATTATTTCATTTTAATATCATCTGTGCATTCATATGGTGTCATTTCTCAAGTTGTGACGTTATTGTGCAAACTTACGTGTATTTATGTGCTTTTAAATCGGTATGTGGGAGTGTTTAGACAACACAGTGACACTTCTTTACAGTATTTGCATTATAATTAAGAGCAAATGAAAAAGGATCCAGAGTGACATGCATACAGGTAAATTAAAAAATATGCACATTAATTATAAAAAATGTCTGTATTGGCAAAAAAGTTTACAGTTGGGTAGTTGTGAGAGTGTTTATAAGAGACATCAAAGAAATATTTGATAAGTTGTCAATTGGTTTATAAGTGATGACATCAGCAATTTATGAACCAAATCTTTGGAAAATTATCCAAATTGTTGGTCTGACTTGAGATGGTGAATCGATGTGACGGTCATCACATCGATTCATACTCTGATTGAAGCAGATCATCTTTTCCTAGCTGAGCCTTACCATCTTCAAACTAGTAAGTGATTAACGACAAGAAATGTCTTCAGTCATATAAGCAAAATGCTTTTAAATATTAAAATCGTGGACAAAAACTGGTATTGCTAGGACCTTGCTGGAAATTCTTTGTATGTACACTTCAAACAAAGAAACAAATCCAGCACATCTGTCAAATTCAGTCAAATGAGTTATCTCTGTTACTGCCAATGTGTGGATATGATGGTAAGTTGCCAGCTAAGCTAATTTTGGAACACTACAGGTGGTTCCTCTACTGTGCTGCATTATCTGTCAACTCTGAGCTCTGCTACCAGCTGGCAAAAGGCTTTAAGGACAAACCATGAAAACAAGCCAGCATTTGATCAGAGGACTCAGTACTTCCTACTTGCTCTGGGTGAGTACTATATTTTTTGACTCAACTGTTAAGAGAAACCACATAAAATAAGGCCCTCAGTTTGTATTCAACAGAGTCAAAATTACAAGAAGGTCTTTAAACAGGCAAGGCTCCTGACGGTAGGTCTGCCCAGTAGACTTGATGATAATGCTATTAAGGGTGTAACAGCTCTTTGATGTCAATGAAAATCTTTGGAGCTTCACACACACGCACACATATATTTATATATATAAAATAACATCACTGTAGCAAGATATTACTTTTGGTAGTTTTATTTTCCATCTCTACAAAAGAGCTCTTTAGTTGAAGGGACTTTACAGATATTTCTGCATTAAGAGGTACTGAGACAATGACACATGGCTGGTGTTAAGGAAGTCCTTTGAGCAAACACACACAGTCTTTGATGGTTGGTGCCCACGACTCTGTTATCATAACACTCCAACTTTGGCAAGCAGAACAGAGAATATTTCATCCCAAGTTCCCACATGAAGGGAGAGACAGAAAGATGTGTGGACGTGTAATAGAGTGATGAAAGAAATATGTTGCTGCTCCAGAGAAAATTAAGCTCAGAGCATCCTGCAGATCAAGCAGATACATGAAACAGCCAAGGGAATAAATTAACAAAGCCAGTGATCTCTATATAATGATACATTTTATTATTGTGCTTTGGCATGTGTCCACCCTACCCCATGAATGTGTTGCCATTCCTTTTCCTTCGAGAAAAGGAATGGCAACAATTGGTTCTGAATTGGGGACACATGAACTGAGAAGTGTATTGAGAGTGTTGAGATCTCCACACACCCTTACTGCTATGATTGACAACAAGCAGTGAGTTGATGCAGCTGTCATGAAGTTGTGATTAGCCTGAATGCTATATCTTAGTTGTTGAGTGCCTAATTCATGAAGAGGATCCCATTACCTGCCAAACAACATGTTGTAACATGGTAGCTTAGGAGATAAAAAATAAATAAAAGCCATTTTAATAAAAGTTTTCCTTCTTCAGTTGTCCCTAAAGCCTGACTGATCTGGATTTGTCCCCCACAAATGACCACAAGGTCAAAACTGATAGTAGGGAGATACAAAAATAAATAATCAAATATAAATATATATCTAAAATAACTGATCATTATCAAACCTTTATGACATGTAATGTAATTGAGGCTTGATATGTTACACTGTGAACATTGTTGTTTTCACATGAGTATGTATCAGTAAACATTAATGCTGATAAGATTGTCTGTGTTTGCCGGTTTGTTATCAGCCAACCATCAGTCAGGCTTTAGTCATCTCATTTGTTATCCAACTTTTCATAAACGTTTTGTGGAGAAATCTCAACTGAAAACAAAGATTGTATGCGATAAAAATACATATCCAACATATTTGTGTTGTATTTGATCTTTCGCAAATGTATTGTCACAATTTACAGTATACTGCACAGTATTTACCTCCACAAACCTGAGTTCAAATACCTTAAAGCCATAAGCTGCCACAGTAGAAACACAATTAAGCAAGCAAGCATGCGATTCAAAATAGTTTGCTGAAGTAATGATCAAATGCCTCATTTGCTAATAAAGAATGAACAGTTAGTAATGCATCAACGGGTGAAAGGTCCTCCTGCCTCCACTCAAAGTCTGTAGGGGCAAACTTGACCAACCCACCAAACTTCATACTCACTACATCCAACTGAATGAAAACATCTGGTGACATTACTCACTGTTTTTAGTGCAAAGTACTCCCACTTTAAAATCAGTTGACAAGAGCACATTAGGAACAAGAACAATACATGGCCATGTATCATGGACACTAACTGGACTCCCATCAGATGGATCTATGTTGATATAGTTGACTAAAAAAGCCCCAAAAAAGGCACTGGTTTAGATCAATATTTGTATTGTACAAATGCCAAAGCAGCTTCAGGCTCAGGGCATCCTAAAGACCATTAGTACCGTATTCATCTTCATACACTAAAAACTAATTCAGCAAATCTCTTACATCACACTGGTGATAAACAACATAGACTTGCCAGAAGTACAATATTTTCTTTTATCGTCAGCATAAGAGAACATCACAAGCACATTATATCGTCAAGCAGATATCCTGCTGTAAACACGAATGGAGAACATCACAGACCACCAGCTCTGCTGATAAATTCCCCCTCTCATCCATTTGTCCACGAGCAATGAATCGCGACGCAAGCATCTTGGCGCAAGTCATTTATTTTCGACAAAGAGCAGTCTCTCCTAGTGCGATGCTGTGATGGCTACAGAAAGACTCAGACGATGTAATGATCGATTGCAGCTCCTCCGTTTTTCATTGTAAAACACAGGATCAAATATTGAATGGTTCCCTGTCTAACCCCCATGCCGTCTCTGTGGAAGTGAGCAGGAGATTAATGAGGGAGGGGGGGTGGGGTCTGTTCCGAGACACGGAGAGACAGACGCACCTCCATATAAATATGTATTCAGCTTGTTTTGATCAAGATCACTTGTAAGTGTTTGATGATTAGAAAACATCAGAGGAGCAGAGTCACTTGTTGACCAGCGGAGTGATGCGCCTCAGTCCAGTGGCGCTGATTTAAGTCAAGATAAGATAAAACTTTATTTCTCAACAAACCAGGCGGTCAGAACCAGGTAGACAAGAGATAAAGAATTATAAAAAGGCAATATAACATAAAACCTTTTATGGGAACTTTCTTGGCCAATGTCCCATCCTTGCACCAATTTTTTCGGAAAACCATTCAGGACTTTTAGCGTAATTGTGCTGATAAACCAGCAAATCAAGAAAACAGCCAATGTATAATATCCTCACATATGCCGCAAGGAAGAATATCTTTTTGTCTTGGATAAGCGACAAACCCCCCACTAAATCGAAACTGGCACAAGATAATTATGGAATGTTTCCCCTTGAGTACCTGACCTGTCTGCTTCACTCTTCAGAGGGACAGTTTATGAACATTTGGACTCCATATCTTCACTTTTCCAGCTCTACAGTGGCTTCAGTGCTCTCGAATGTTGTCCTTGGCTAGCCTTAGGCTCTTTATCTTTATCTTGTTGTCATTACACTGATTGGGTGAATGGGAGTTGTAACTATGTATAGACTGACTAACCCTAACCCTAGACCAATGTTGTACTGAGTGTTGTTTTATTGTTGTTATGTCAATATATAAAAAGCTCAATAAACATATTTGTAAAAAAAAAGAAAACAGCCAATCAACCAACCAATAAACACGGATAGGGGCAAAAACATAACCTTGCATAGGAGGTATTTATAATATTAAGGATGGCCTTATTTCATTGAATCCATACAAGTGTGACAGTGAGCCACTACCAGGGCCATAAGAGTGAAGCAGCTGAATGGAACTCAAACACATATTCTATCATTTCATATTTAGACTGCAAACAGGCTGAGCTTGATTGACATTCCTCCTCACTCTCCTCTGATAGGTTTGTTTCACCTGAAAAGTTCCACCTTCATCATCATCATTCAAATAGGCCCCTTTCACATCAGACATGTTGACTTGTCATAGCAACAAAGGCACATGTGTAATTAATAACATAAATGATGGTTCAACTCTATTAAGTGTCGCAGTAAAGCAGTGGGGCAGAAAATACAATGCAATAGGCCAAGGTGCATCTGGATGTAACTGTACAGCTATTACATGTCACAGTGCTGCGGAAAAGTTGTATTAGTGCAGAGGGTCTCTCAGCAGAGCCGCACTTTACTTCAACCTGAGCTGAGATCTAATCAGCCAGAATAATGTGCAAACATTCATGTGGTAGAGCAGCATCTTTAATGTGACCATTACATTTCAAGTGATGTAAAAAGCTGAGTTAAATTCACCATATCCTGCCTGAGCCCATTTCTTGTATTGCTTTTTCCTAATGGGCAAAAATATGTTAGCTATAAAGAATCTTATCATAGGTTTTATATGTACACTATATATTAGCTTTACAATAATGGAAGTATGGTTTTGCCATTTGCTCTGCTCAGGGGGGCTTTTAGCAGCTAACAGTACAAAGACCAACCGCTCACAACAGCCTTCCTCAACCATTTCCTCTCACATATCTTCACGTCATCATCTCCAGCCAATGGAACTCTCATTTTAAGCTTCCACAGTGCCAGGGCCTTTAATCAGCGTTTTAAACACAAACTCTCAGAAGCTCTCAGACCATCTCCGGTAACTCTAGATGGCCAGAAGATCACATTACCTTCCCGTCCTCTGCCGCCTATAGCACACTACTATCAGGAAGTGTTCAACAGCGTCCATTTATCACACTCTTTTTTTCTGCTCTAACCACCAGACAGATACTGTGTCCTACGTCTGGGTCGCTTTATCTGCAGCCTTCTCCATTTCAACGTAGCCTAATTTCCCCTCTTTGCACTTGTCATGTTGTTACCTCAGAAAACAACAAAGCTGCTCATCATATGACCACAATGTAAACAATGTTAGTCAATGAAATCAGCAGGCGATGGTTATACAAAAAATACCAGAGTAGAGTTATTAAAGGATTGAATTTTGACTATTTATTGATTATTTTAAGCACTTAACAATTAATTAAAATTGTTCCAATACTTAGGAGTGGTTCTGGACTTCTCTAATACTATATATTATTTCAGTGTGCTATCTCCACTGCTGGCTGTCAGGCCTTTACCTGAACACCCGCTGACTGCCTGGGCTGACAACGAAAGCAGCTTCACATGCACAACAGTAGGTGTCTTGCTGTTTTACAAGATTAGCTTGCTGTACATTTTTTCAGCTCTGTTTTTCTTTTTTTCAGCAGATGAAAAACTTGTTTAAGTGCTGGCAGACGCTTTCTAAACTTTCTGAGCAGGAGGTGCAGGATAATGGTGCTAATTGCCCCCGTCACTATGTTTAAAACCGCTCAAAGAATAGAGTTGTCAGCAAAGCACACCTCCTATTTTCTAGTCAAAGGGCTTTCCTTTGCAACTACTGCTAAATATACCCGTTTTGCACAATTACAGGTGAATAAGGCTGACAAAAGTAAAACCTCACATTTGACCTGCATAGTAAATCCCTAAAGAGAAGCTGGCAACTGAAAGCCTCTGAATCATGAAATTAATTAAGGAAGGATTAAAAACACTGTCAAGCACTAGTGAATAATGGAAGAGAGAGGTGCTGTAAGTAAGAAGTATTTCAAATAAGTGATTGTAGTCAGCTAAAAGTGTTACTGCTAATACAGCTTTTAATAAAGGATAAGGATGAATTAGAGCATCTCTCTGCTTGTATTACACAGTATCAAGGTACGCATTTAAGAAAAATCTTAAATATGCATACATAATACATCAACTGTTCTCACTTACAGTACATGACAACTGTCTCACCTCATAGGACCTCATGTGACGCATCGACGCAGGAAGTGTAGAATTGCTGTCATCTATCACTTGCTGCAGCTCCTCGCACACCTTCTGCGGCAGCACCACTGGATGTCCGATGACATTGACCTCCCAACTAGTTACAACACTGGAAACACACACAAACACACACACACACAGCAGGGGTGATTTACAGTGACTGTCAAGGAATTATATAATCAGAATGGAACTTAGAAATAGCTGCTGTAAATCCCCACATTGAAGCCCTCTCCCTGCCGTTTTAATTAGGCAGTTTTAAATTGTTAACTGAAATGGATAAGTAGGGATACATAAAAGTGGATTGATGGTGAGTGTATAAGTCAAATCAATCTGTTTGTGTCTGTGTATAGCTAGATGAGGGGACTGAAAAGAGATGAGGAAGAGTGATTGATGCTCTGTCAGAGTTTGGAGCTGATCCAGTTTGTTTGGGTGACATTTAGCCATCTGTGCAGCTCCTGAGAGGAGAAACTACTTTCAAAGTTTTGACAGCTCTACTTAAGACATCACTGCTGGTTTAACATTGTCCACACGGGTCTAGTGCCTGTTCTAAACAAGCCTGTTTGGAATGGGCTCTTTTATTTGGGGGCAGCATGGTTGTGCGCTGGTCAGCACTGTTGCCTCATTGCGATTTGAATCCCGGTTCAGCCGGGGTCTTTCTGTGTGGAGTTTGCATGTTCTCCTCATGTCTGCGTGGGATTCATCTGGGAACCCTAGTTTCCTTCCACAGTCCAAAGTCTTGCAGATTGGGGTTGATTAGAAACTCAACATTTTTCGTAGGTGTCAATGTGAGTGTCTGGTTACTGCTTTCTTTCTGAAACTGTTAAAGTAAAGAGCGGCTGCAGGACTCCACAGAACCCTGAAGCTGCACTGCCGCTGCTGCACAAACAGTTGTTTATTGACATTTCAGTGTAGCTCGACTCAGTACACAGAGCCCAGAGCTGGAGAATAGGTTGTTGGTGACGTTGTTGTGAACACACTGTTGTCAGGATCAACAATGTCGCTTATGTAGATGAGTCCAAGCCGCAGCTGCTACAGAGCGCTGGTCACCTATTTATTAAAATGTTATTAATATTGAATGAATAGATAAAAAATACAGAGATTTCTGTAGATCTCTTTACGAACTATCAGCCACTCAACAACTAGGGTCTTAATCAGGTTAGGGCTTTGAAGTCTACATATTGATCCAGTCTACATCATGACTCTGTGCAATGTCATGGAGTTAATGTAGGATTTGATCAATCAATTAACTAGAATTAATTCAATGGGGAAAAAAAGTTGCATATATAATTTCAATTATATTCAATTAATCTATGAGGGCTTCTTGTTCCCCCATTGTACCAGCCTGTGGTGGTGCTTGCAGCTTTCACTCAACTCATAATCAAGTCACTGCCATTAGTGGCAAGCTTAATCCACTTTGGCATTGGCTCACTGATTCTCCAGCCAATTATTGGCAGTTTTAACCACACACACTGCAACCTCTGGCTGCAGCTGACTGTAACCGACTGTATACCCTGAATAAGAGGGTCATCATCCTGGGAATTCAGCTCCCAAGGCATAACATTTAATTTAAAAATGTCAGAGATGAGTGATGAAGGATGAATGGTAAATTATGTAGCAGGAAAATGTGAAGTGTGGGTAACATTTAGCTTTGCGAAACTTCAGAGAAATGTCAAAAGTCGGTGAAATGAAAAGATACCTCATGCCTTTTTCATAAGTGATGATTAAACGGGGATAGTTTCTTATTGCACATACAGAATATTGATACTTAAAAGATGTAAATGAGAAAGTTAAAAAAATGCAAGAACATGTATATAATCTTATTGTTAATTTCTGGTGCATATGTTCGTAGGGTGAGTTGGCAGGAACATGCCACGTCAGTTTCAACACTTCTATCTTCACAAAAGTTTGCAAATGACACTTGAGCTTGAAAAAAGATGTCAAATTAGCTAAATGAAAACCTAATTATTCCATTTAAGGCTACACAGATTGCCCCATCTTAGAAGTGTTTATTCATTAAAAAGGCATCAAAGAGTAAAGGAGAATTTGACGATTTGGGAATTTGAGGTCCTGAATCAAGAGATTAAGAATTTTAAAGTCTAGACTTTTTAGCGCATGTCAGAAGCGGAGTTAAGAGACAGACTAAATCAGTTATACAGTCACTTAAATAAAAGAAAAAACACCTAAACCAAAGGTCTTGTCAAAGCGAGTCAATCGATAATTGTCACAGGAGGAGGTCACAGAGACGTCTCCATCAATGATATGGATGAAAAAATAGGTCCAATTACAGACACATTGCATTATTTTACAGCACATTAAGAGTTGTGCGGGCCCCTGGACATTGTGAAATTTAGAGGGTTCATGAATACATTTTGAATAATATCACACTTATGAGGTGGAGTTTAGGTTTGTATTTATGTATCACTTCAAACTAATTAAATGTATGATCCATTACTGACCTAGAATTACTGCACTGAGGTTGTATTCATCTGCCAACCATTGCAAATTCAGAGTACATATTTCTACAAGCTTTTTTCCCCCAGTCACTGTGCCTTTGACCAATGAAATCTAATCAGTTGATAAGGGATTCCAAGTGAATTTCATGTAATGAAATTCCCTACAAGCAGTCCTAATATATCACATTCACAGGAACATGAGGTCACCGTGACCTTGACCTGCGAACTACCAATATGAAATCCAAGGTCTAGGGAATGTTTTCTGCCAAATTTGCAGAAATTGCCTCAAAAGATTCTTGAGTTATCACGTTGATGGGACGGATGGACTGACAACCCGAAAAAAATAAAGCCTCTGGCCACTGGTTGTCGCTGGCCCTAAGGCATAAAAGCTTCATCTGACTAATGGCAAGCGCCTTGTATAACACGTTTGGACCAGAAGTACATTCTGTTCATACCTGGAAGAAAACTGGCATTGTTCTCCTAAATCATCGTACGCACAACTCAACAAAAAAATCGGTTTGTACAAACAGTTCTTGCATACAGCCTAGTGTCTCCATTACATAATTTGTCAACTAGAGAGCAACAAAAGGAGACACTTTTTATTTTCGGATCTAGCAATGGGTAGTGTTGGATCAGCGATTTCATACTCTACAGTACGAATGTTTCCCCGCCATCACTCAGCTCAAAGAGTTTATCATGTAATTTAAATGGAGTCTTACTGCTTTGACTGGGAAGACAAGCCTTTCTCCTATCATGCGAGGTTTGCCTCTAATTACCATTTCTCCCTCAGTAAGCCAGTGGGCTTGTCAAAATGCTAGAAACAACAAAACTTCCCTGTTCTGCCTTCACTCTCTCTGGCTTCAGGGCGGAGGAGGAGGAGGGGGAAAAAAAGCTGAGTGCTGATTCAGATGAAAATAATGAGGGTGGAAGGCTCTTCCAGTGGGGTGCTGCTGTACTGTGCATGGAGAACCACATGCAGCACATCCACCCACACATCTCTGATGCATCACAGCAAGGTACACAGAGCTTCGCTCCAGTCAAAACAACATCCCCTGTATGTGCAACAAACACGAGCATGGCTTATGCAACTGACAACTTTTGAGATGATAAACACCTTTGATGGCAATCTCATTTGCAAAATTACAGGCAATTACATCTGAGCGGGGGGACCCTTAGCGTAGAACCTGCTCAACAACAGTCCTCTTTCATCCCATTCAGACAGCTTGTGATTGAGTGGGTGTGTTGGAAAGATGAAAGGATGAGATCCAGAAGATGAAAACAATGCTTGAAAAAAACTAAAAAGGGGCTGGGGAGTTGATGTGGTGGAAGATGCAGGAAGTGTCCTTGCTTACTCTTGCTGTGTGATGCCCGGGTTGGAGCAGGCTACGTAGAGCAGCTTCAGAGCTCTGGCAGCTCTGGGTGATGGACTGTGAAGGGTCCCGTCACATGTCTCCGGGACTGACGCTATGATGGAATCGCTGTTCAGTAGCCAGAGCTGCAGGAGGAGCAAACAGGTCACTTAACAATTAGAGACACATACTAGACGTGGGAAGGAATCACACTCCATCACATGAGCTCAACATGTCTGCGCATGCTGACTAGGGTCAAAGTAACACTTTGGGCCCATGATGTGCTTTTAGTGAGCCTCATGTTCTACTTTCTGATCAACATTTTTTACAGTGTTTAAAAACTTAAATAATACATGTTTCATGTAAATTTTATCTGCTATATCAGCTACATGTGTAGCCTTTATAAGATATAAAATATGCTGAACCATCATTTCAACATGTACAGCTTGTGGCAAACTGTTCCTAGCTAAATACATTTTTTACATACTGGGTATTAATAAGGCAAAAAGAAGAAAGATATATTCAGTATAAGAGTTCACTGTGACCTTTGACCACTGAAATGTGATCAGTTCATCTTTAAGTCCAACTGGTCCAAATCTGAAGAGCTTTCTTAAAGGCAGATCAAAAGACCAAACAATATTTACTCTTATGCAATGCTCAAATGTAAGTAGTTAATCTGTGAGTGTATGTGAACATTTGTGCCAAATTTGAAAGGATTCTCTTAAGTCGTTCTTAGAATGTTCATGAGCCAAAAAAAAGAAGGGATTTGTGACGTCACTGGGACCTTGACTTTTGATACTCGACTACCTAAACATAATCAGGTCATCTTTGAGTCCAAGTGAACATTTGTACCAAAGTTGAAGTAATTCCCTCGCGGCGAGTTACAACAATGTGAAATATAGACAGACGCACAGACTCCAGCCACTGGCTCTCGCAGGGGATTAAAAAACCTGATTATTGTACATTTTCTCATAAAACTCTGGAGTCTGCAGCACTAACAAAATACAGGTGCTAAATAGAGATTCACCCTGCCCTGATATAATGCTGGGTCTTTGAATTTATATGTGTCAGATAATTTCTTCCATTTTGGTCTAATTTCACACAATTAATCTTATGTACAGTTTAAAGACATTCTGTATAAAATGTCTAATGTTTAAAGCATACTACTATAATACAACACAATCCAGTTTTTATTGCTACAGTGTGTTACTGTTTAACAAAGACCTACTAATCCATGTGTAGCTGATTTTAAAGTAGCGTACGACCTGGCAGGATTCTCGACTAGAACCAATCAAAATCAGCTTGATATATCACTTGAGGAACCTGCAGTATCACTCCTTCCCATTTCTCAAATAACCGAGTGGTCTATTTTTAATAAACCGTCATGCGTGTTTCCTGATTATCTGATTACAACCGCTTCTTACCAATAAGAAGGGTTTTTCATCAGGAGTCTGGACAGTGAAGTGGAAGGTGCTCAGGGAGCTGGACAGCTCCGACAGTCTGGCTGCTATTGTCCTCTCCACAAAGACAGATCTGTTCAAAAGAGAGAACATTTGTTCTAGAAACCATATCAACACCCAGTCATTTAACCAAAACAACACTGAGGAATCAATAACTTTTGGCAGGATGACGTGATTTTCTTGCTTTGCTCTGAGACAGAGTTTCGGAAAATTATGTGACTCTTTATGGTCATGCACATGCAGAGGATTTATCATGGAGCGGATAGTAAAATTTAAAGGGTTAGGGTTAGGGTTAGGGTTATGGCATCCCTCCTCATCCCCAAACAAATTGCCTACTGCTTGTGGATTATCAATAAATCATTAAAACTTGCACAATGACCGACATTAAATGTTTAATTCAAAACTAAATTTGTAACAGTGCCATTATTTCTTATAACCGCCTGAACAAGGAGGGCATTATGCATTACTCCCCCCAAAAAACCTTCAGCAGAATACAATACAATTTATTTCCCTATGAAACAGCCGTTTTGGCTACTGTCCTCTATTTATAAAACCACTCAGTGCTTGGATTAAAAACCTGCCTTTTAATTGAGGCTTCTGTCTGCCTGTCTCCCACTGCAGGCTCCACCAACACTTGTGTGAAGTACAATTTCAGGGTCCCTGTAAGATACAATAGAAAAATCTTATGTGCACAACTGAAAATTATGATTATATATGAAAATCACATAGAACAATATGTACCTGGTGCAACGGCCTCTCCCAGCTCTGCAGAACAGCTCTTACAGGAGATGAGTACCAGTCGGCGGCAGGGTTTCTATAAGGAATAAATGTAAAACCCAGAAATGTAATCAGGGTGGAGGAGAGACGAGGAGAGACAGAGACAGATATAAGGTCGGAAGGTTGTCATTTCTTCCCTCTCTATTTCTCTCTGTTACAGTCAAGCACAGAGTCACTCATGCAGAGAATGACTAATAGAAAAACAGGGAGCGCAATCCTCGTCTAAAGTGTTAAAGAGTTTAACTTCACTGATGCGGCGGTGTGGGGATTGAGTGTCAGTGGTTGAGTATAATTTATGGTACCATTATAAATCCAATTTTTGTGTTTTATTACAAAATCTTTGACCATGTTGTGCTTCCATCACTTCCTCCATCACTGCAGCAAATTAGTATGAGTTTTTATGCTTTTAATTTTTCACTCTTGTTCAGACCTAGTCTTTTTAAAAAATATTTTTTAGTTTTTAGAAATTCCCTAAACTATGGGGTTAGGCATGAAGAAATTTCAAACTAAATCAGAGGAAGTGTTCTTTTCATATTTTGTGAATAATGTTGAAATGTCGAGCGACTGACAACTGTGCTGTGAGCCGCAAGTATTCCATCCCTCAGAGCGTGTGTGGTTCCTCCTTCTGAATACACACATTTTTTGGCACTATTTTTTCAAATACGTAACACTGATTTCAACACTGTGTTTATGAGCTAAAGAGAAAATAATTCCCGTTACTAAAACCTGTTCTGAAGAGCAATTTCACCAAAGGAAATCTTGCAGTTTCATCTTTTTTCTTGTCTTCTTCTTATGCCTGGCCCCACTACTCGTCCACAATACACAGTGAAGATCCTGGAATGATGTTTTCAGTGTTTGTCTTCCAGCTAAAGCAATGAACCATCCCTCTGAGTTACATGCCTCTCACCTTTGAATCTTGACCGTCGTCTGTGCTGACTCGGCTCACTTCCTCTGTGAGAGTCTGATCACAGCCGTCATCTCTGGCTAAGAGGAGGAAAGTGTCGCCCAGCAAACAGTCCTCTGGTCTGGGCTGCAACTTCTCCTTGGCGAACGGATCCGAGTGGCAACACCAGTCGTCCACAAGGGCGTTCCAGTTGCCATTAGGGAGAGGAAGCACTCTCTTAAACACTCTGAAGCAGAGGAAAAAAGGGTTAGGGGCTTTCTCTCTTTATTGTTCATGTGGAAACTGTAGTAATTGGTTTGTGCGGCAGTGGGACCTGTTATTGCTCAATAAGCAGCGATTTTTCCGAGGATCAGTGACGGTCAGGAACAAAAAGGAGAAATTAATATAAAGATTATTTCACGGCCTGTGGCTGCTAAATGCTCCTATGTGCTCCACCAGCCAGTTGCTAACCTTGTGTTCAGCCATTTGCTGCTAGAAGGTGAGTGAACTGTGGGGTTATCAAAGCTTCTTTGGAAGAAACTACTTCCTGCAGCTGGAGATGAGGCGGATATCATCAGTGCGAAATAAACAAACCAATGGGCTGAAAACTTGGAAGTAAATAGAGCTAAAGAGATGATTGATCATTTCAAGTGAGAGCATTGCACATTTGAGCCATTGTTACAATGAATATTGATTAGTTCAGCTTTAATATAGCACTTTTTGTAATTCCTTCCAGTAAAGCACTTGCTTACACAGTCTAATACAACACCCATGTAATAACTCCTTTATGAAGGTGATAATGTTTCAGGTTCAACTTTATGATCACTTTGAAGGCTTTAGTTACCTCCACCAAGGAGGTTATGTTCTCACCTGAGTCTATTTGTTAGTTTGTTGGTTTGTTTGATAACAGGATTAAACCAAAACTACAAAACCAATTTACAGAGATGGATCTGGCTCCAGGAGGAACCCATATAATTTAAGTGCAGCTGTGAATTAAGGGGCCGATCATATACTGTATGGACAAATGTGGGGACAAAAAGACAGGGAAAGGGATGCCAATACACTACATCACCCCCTGTTCTTAATTAGTTCAGACTTTTTCTTTTATATTCCTACTGTAAGAACCAGAAAAACAGCAGGATTGTTTGGCCTTGACAGAGGTATACGCTCCATTGAGTGCAATTCAATTGTTATTATTATACAGAGGTATTTCAGTTATTTAGTCTACTTACAATTATATGAACGGGGTGGACACAACATTGGAAACACCTATTGTATAAGGCAACACAACATTACAAACTGCAGCCTCCAGAGTAATCATACAGTCGAATCAACTCCTAAATCTCTCAGCCCAAACCAAGCATTATAATCTGCTGCAGGATTGTTGTGTAAGACTGTTTCAGGCTGCACAAAGACCATTTGTAGAGGGCACCATGTGATGGTTGCGCTCAAAGCTAGCATTAATACCTCAGAGCGGCCCAACAAAATATTGTTACAAAGCATTATTTTGCAATATGTTGTGGAAATTAGAACTTTTCAATTCAAACCTGACATTTTTAACTTCCCTAGACCAAGTCGAAAGCAAAAAAATAAATTCTTGGCAACTTTTAGTGGGTTATTGCCGAGAAACAGAGCCGGAGGGCAAGGGTTTCTGTAATGCAGCTATTGCAATTTTCAGCATGTCACATTGCTGACCAGAGAAAGCTACAAGCTGAAGGCAATAAGAACAATACCCTTGTCCAGCTGAACCACCTCGAGGTAAGAAAAACAATTGTTTTTTGGTGTTGTTTTTTTTTAATAGGTAGTGCAGACCTTTACGTCACACTGACTCTATAACTCTAACCCAGTCAGGCTGACAACTGTGGACTCCAGCTCCGGCTCCATCCATCCATAAATGTTTCTTTCTCAGACTATCGCTTCCACTGCTGGGTCACACCATCAATAAAGTATTTGCTCCTCTTCCTGCGGAGGAGGGTGTGAATAAAAAAACCATTTCCGCGGATGACCCCCCCTTCCGTCTGTTCCTCACCTGTCCTCCAGCAGCCTGGTCATGCAGCCCTGGCAGTGGAAGCAATAAGTCTCTTTTGCCCGGAGTGTCTCCATCACACTGTCAGAAGCCTCTGTGGAGGGCCAAAGGCAAGCAAAAAATGAGGCAGATTAGGGGAAAGTGTGGTAACCTTGTACTACAGAGCACAAAAATCGATAGAATGCTGGGTGTCGGCGGTGGCTTGGCCTGAGAGGGGGCCATAAATCTCAATTGGATTGGACTCGTCAGTGACTGTCCTTTGCTATAAATCACGTCTCACACAATAATAGTAGCCAGACAATAATCTAAGGAAATGCCAAAAGATGGAGTTTGGGGGATATCATTATTATACAATGACTCTGGAGACAACTTTGATGATACGAGATCAATTCAAAAACTTAAAAAGGAGTATTCTCACGACTCTGATGATCAGTTGCATGTGGGCCGCTGAGTATCCTGAGAGTCAAATCTACAGCTGCACTGTCTCAGATGACCAAGGGACTCAGTCCAATTAATTTAGAATAGACAGCGGGCTTTAAATAGCAACCGAAATACTTTGTTCTTGTCTTGGCACAAAGGAGTTTAGCAAAGCAGAGGGACATCACACGTGTCTGGATACGTTTCCATTCTCATCCCAGAACTCACCTTCATCTGAGCTCTCTGCAACATTGATGCGCAGTCTGTAATGTAGCTCCTCTCCGCAGGATTTTCCGGCGGATGTCGGAATGCAGGATCCCGGTTCCAAGGTGACTCCCGATGGCAAACCCAGGCTCAGGTCGCCTTTCAGTGTCCGGACGCAGAGCGCTGAATCTCCACCTGTCACAACCACATCAGCAGGACTTCCAGCTCCGTCTTTCCTGGAGAGCAGACAGGAGCAGAGTTATGTAAGCACAGGTTTATAGTTATCACCACAGAAATACGGCTTGGTTGCAAGATAAGTGGTTATGGAATAATGAACCCATGATTTCTATCTGGGTTTAAGACTATTGCTTGAATAAAACAAGAAATCTGAAAAATGTTTAAAGTTTAAAGTATTTCTTCAAATTTTTAAAGGCAAAACGATTCACTCAGAAAATAATGTGACAGTCAGGAATCCTGAAAATAATTGTTAGCTACAGATACATATTCAGAAATGAGTTTATCTAGGTTAGACTAAAATCTTACAACAACCATCAAGCTGATTCCCCAAAATGTTGCAAACTCAAAATCACAGTGGAAAATGCATTTGATCATTTTCCCTTGTTTAAGATGTCTGGATCAGGACATTCTGTAATGAGCACACAATGTGTTCCTTCATCGACAAGTTCTCTTGAATGGCAGCAGTTATTAAAAGGTAGAGAACCTAAAAGTGAGAGTCCAGTGCCTGTTCCACTTTTCCCTCAAGAACTGAGCTTAATACAGTGAAGCACTGTTATAAATGATGCCCCTACAATCATACATTCTGCCTCTACCTCCTGCTGGATGATGCTGTCTCAGCTAAAAGAAGAACTGAGTAATGGCTGAACTCATGAGGGCCACACGCTGAGTGAAAAACTGTTTTAACACAACAACAAACTGAATGCTGACTGAGCAGCTCCTCTGGTGACAGGGATGCACTTCAAGGAATGTTATAACATTTACACCAACGCTTCTTTACAGTCCATCTCTGAGTTGTCCCTGCTTTTTAGTTAATTTCCTTGTCAGATAAATATTTCTTATATTATATTATATATACTTATAGTCTTTACATAATTTCCAGCCATGTATTAGCTTCTTAAAATACACATACATGTAGTAAGAATAAGATTTGTACAGTACCAGGCCTCCACTGTAAATTAAGCACAAAGGACATGGTTCACTTTGCTATACGACACGTCTCATTAGCACCATCTACTGTTGTTACGGGTGTACTACATCCACGTTCGGCCAGCAGAAATGCCTTTTTAGTAAAGACTGAGTAGGAACACACATCATTATGGTTCTGATGTTTGCCACCGTATATTAAACTGCACATCTGCATGAATTTATTTAATAGCTTATAATAGTTTATTACAATGAATATTAAATACTAGTTTACAACAGGACTCAAACATATAAACAGAAGATACACATTCCAAGTACAGTATATAATACTTTTAACCTTCTTGTTTTATGAAATCATTCCATCACATACATTTTTACTAGTGTGCAGTTAAATGATAGTTAGGCTACATTGTGTGATGCCAGGAGACACTGAGTGAGACTCTGGTTATTTTGTGACCTTGGTAGAGATTATTTTGGCTGGATTTAATGTAGAGCTGATTCTTACTTAAGGAGTAGGACAGGATCAGAATGAAATAATAATGATTAACACTTGTCAGTGTTACATCAGTGTTAACTCTGTCAAGTAGGTTATGTTTTCACTCCTGTCCGTTTGTTTGTAAGAAAGATAACTTGAAGCCAACTGGAATGATTACCACGAAGCTTGGTGGAAGGCGAAGTATGAGTCAGGGAAGAATCCATTACATTTTGGTGTGGCTTCAGGACAGGGGCGCCCCCCCCTTTCTTTATCATTGTGAGATAGGGCATTTTTCACTTTCCCCGAGAGTAAGAGATAAATCTTAATGAAAAAAAAACGTAATGTAAAGAAGATTGATTTTTGTGAGTGTGTATAATTTGCTATAAAACAAATCTGCATCTAGAGAATATAAATGAGGTTACATAAGGGGACTTTTGGGCCCTGGTGGAGGTATGTTCTCTACCGAGTCTCATTCTCGTTATACTACAGAATTGTTATATTGAAGTATAAATATGAAGTTGTACCTTAATGTTGCAGTTAGTCAAGGGGAAGCAAATGTACTGTGGGATATTTTAATCTATAATAATATAATCATAAGATTTTATGACTGAGCTGTTTGGAATATTTTGTAAAATGGTAATCTGAAATGTATCTTGTGTCAAACAAATGTTATGGAGTTAACTAGTTATGGAGACAATTAAATTGCCGCTTTTCTACATTTTTAAGATAAAATAAGCAGACACCACAGACTTCTGGGGACAAACTGATCTGAATAATAGTGAATTGTGCATTGACTCGTCCATTAGTTCGAGTTTTTACAGTTACATTCGTGCTTTTATGTTTGAGTACATTCTAAAGTAAATAGAGGCCAAGTGTTAAAATCAAAACAACAGTGAGCTAAAGCTAGAGTTTGGAAGATGTTACTGAAACCAGTTAGTTGGCTAGTTAGCTGTTAGCTTTTTAGTTGGCTGTGTTCGAACACAAAGTCTATGCTACTGAGCTTAGCTAGCATAGCTGCCTTATCAGGTTAGCCAACACATACCACAGTCACCAGTCGGTTGTACTGGTTCATAATTACCTGACGATGAGAAGTCCAGTTTGAAGCCTCCTCCTCAGCTCTAAGAAAACTCCGACCTCATGTGTTTTTCGTTGCATCTCTAAACCCGCCATTCTGTTCCCGCGACACTTGGGAAGAAGCTACTAAAATAAACAATCCACCAATCAACGCTCAGTTCCCTGTGTGACTTTGTAAAGTAAATATAATCCAGAGGAAATAAACACAACAGTATATCCCAGTGATCAGGTTGAATTTAGAGGATGCTGATGCTACTCCTATGCAGCGTGACGACAGCATCGGGGTCAAGTTTACCAGAGAGAGAGAGAAGCATCCGGTCAGGGGTTTCAAAATAAAAAGGTCTCAGCCCTTCTTTCAAATTTTAGAGACAAATATCTGATAAAGGTGTAACGTTTAAGCTGTGTTAATTTCAGAGTGTAATCGTCAATTTATGGTGTGATCATATACCTATTTAGAAAAAAAACACACCTATGATGCCATTGCAAGTTCTTTGCATTTTTGCCACACATGCTTACAGTTGAACATGTTTTTCATTGATTACATAGCTGTTACACATTCATTTTAATCAGTAGTGTTTGGAAAGATTGTAAATTGTGACATATTTTCATCTTTTATACTCTGGCAAATAGATATACAACCCTTTGCCTGGGGGGCATTTTACCAAGGGGTATTAATGTACAACTAACATAAAAGGTGTTTCAGGGACCACACAGGACCATAAGATTTGCTTCTAATCCCAAAGTCTATTATTTTACTGTTTTGGTGAAAATGTTACCAAGAATTTTTACAAAAAAAAATCTACTTACAATCTGTAAACCTAATATTTGCAATTAATAATAACAAAGATTTGTATTATTACTTGTTATGACCACTTGTTTTTTCACTTGTGTCTTTGAAACCTTGGTGTCGGTAGTTTTGCAATCAATCAAATAAAACGTGTGTAGCCCATATTCACAAATCACAATTTGTCTCATAGGGCTTGGACAGCCACAAGTAAGGCCGGTGCATGCTTCTGCGTTCTGATCCCTCACCCAGGATGGACAGATGTGCAATAGTTGCCACCTGTAACTGAGAACATCAACAAATTGTATTTAAAGCATTGATTAGAAGAAACAGCATTGCAGCAAAATCCATTAAAGTTGAAGTATCTGGCGACTCGTTCTTCAGACGTACAAAATCTACATAAAAAACATGAAGTGCCTCCATAGTGCTTGTGTGGTGTCCTGTCCCCCCCGTCATTCAAATTCAACTCGACATGAGATCATTTACACTGTGTTTTAAACCTTGTTATCCTTAATGTGGAGGAGTTGTTTTTTTTAAGGTTTAAAAAAGTGGTCCCCATTTACCTCAATTGTATTGGATATAGCAGCAATACTGTTTACCCCTGTAACATTTATTCTTTTATTTTGAAGACAAAAACGCGTCTTCCGGGTTTCTCCATCCTGACTTCCCGCTTTTGGGGGGCGGAAAAAACGTGCATGCGGAACTGATGCGGAAGAGCTTAGGCTGACCCGCAGTGCAGTCTGGGAGCTGACAGACGTCTCTCTTCGCTTCAAGCTAACGACGCCCATCGCTGCTGTTTATTTACACACAGCGGCACACCGGAATATGTAGCGTACGGTCACCTGTCGTCTGCGGACAAAGCTGCTTCCTGTCACCGGGACGCGACTCGTGTGAGCGGGAGACATCAGAGCTACCGGGGCCCTGGCTGCATCTCCATCACTGTAACAACCTGCTGCTAACGCTAGCAAAGCTCACATCGCGGAAGCTGCCAGTCTCTGTCTTCCTCCGCCGGCCGGACACACGAATGAATGACAGCCGCTGGCCTGTGTCGGATCACGGTGAGATTCCCTATGAGCCTGAGTCCATGACGTGACAAGTGTCCTGCAGGTTGACATTACCTGAAACAAGCACCTCACCCAGCTAGGGACCAGGTAGCTGTTAGCCAGTTAGCTCCGACCCACTCAAACCACACTGGCAGTGACGCGTATAATTACCCTCTGAGAATATTCTCTAACCAAAGGTGTAATGTGTGTTATCATTGTGTCATATGTAGCAACATGTATTCACTACTCGGTGATAACACAACGTACGCTGCAGTGTGGGCGGCAGGTGTGTGTACCGGTGTTCCAATTTACCTGGGGATCATGACAACTGGTGATTTGTTGTCTTTATCCCATATGTTGTCGCCCAGATTCGTAATTTCTTCATCACAGAATAAACCCTGCATAATTAATAACAGGCTTCACAAACTGATGCTCATCCTTCATAGCAGACACAGGGAGTTATGAAGAATACACACGCATGGCCAGCTCCACGCAAAGTCCTTTCGTGTTGAAGCTGGTGATCATTACAATGCACACACACACAAGCACGTGTCTTATGAAAACATCCCTCACATCATGGAGGTGGAAGCTCCTGCAGTGTTTTTGTGAGTAAAGTTTGTGAACGTCCTTCTATTTGATGTGTTAAGCTTCATGTGTCCTCCTGTTGCTGCTGGTTAAAGTCAGCAGAGATTAGTTTAAACAGGTTAAGCTAATACGGCTTCACCATGTCGTTTATAATATATATATATATATATATATATATATATATATATTGTCTCTTTATTTCAACGAGACCTTCAGTGTGTCACTGCACTTCAGACACAGTCACTTTGTGAAAATGACAAATCTGCAACCAACCGACAATATCTGAAATAAAGACAACAAATCACCAATTGCCATGATTCCCAGTTAAACTGGAACACCTGCTCCCTGTTGTTGACAAGTCTGCCATCAACACACAACAGAACAAAAAAGAAAGGGAAACCCCTGTAACTAACTTCCCTTATATTTTGACCGAATGTATCATTAAACCTTTACCTTGTCCCAAGTCCCCTAATGAATCCACATTAGAGTCACTAGATCCCGATTTACATTCATATCTGTACAAGATTGAACACACCCTTAAACATCCCAGGTTTTTTGTCATCAAGAACTATCTTCTGAAAAATCAACAAATGTCCAAAGAAAAGCTCTATCTCACAGGGTTATAAAAAGTGGAAAAAACTTATGGATCTGCATCAAAATGTTACATGTTCTTCCCTGAACCATACCACATCCTTCCAGTAAGTTTTGTGAAATTGGTTCAGTCGTTTTTTGTGTAATCCTTGCACAACTTCACTATCAATCACACAAAGCATTCAAAAACATAACCTCCTTGGCAGGTGTACATATCAAAGGGGAATACTTATATTCACATTGTAGGTTGGAAATAGTATGTTTATCAGTAGGCTAATGACAAGAACTTAACAGCATGACTTCATGCCAACAAGAGCTCATTTCATGGTGAGGCTGTGAAGACTGCATTGTCATGGGAACCCCCAGTCAGAGTCAGTCCTGTCACTCTTCACCAGCTGTTTTTAGGAATAAGTCTGTGTTATTAGAGTAGATAGCAGTGACATTGTGCTGAAGTTAATTACCGCTCTTCTTCAAACGTACTTGTTTTTGGAGGTCATAATCTGACTCAGTCATCTGCTGTCAGCTTTATTCCCAAACACATCAAACATAGAAATTAGTATTGGCTGCTGCTCCTCTCAGATGTAGCTCCCTGCTGATTTATAAGACTAAGTCATTAGAGCACATACTACTAATTGATAGGCTCATGCGTTTGGCCTTATGGTCAAGCATGAAGATGACTTAACCTAAAGTTTGTGTGTGTAAGATTTAGGTGAAAGTGATGTAGTGGCAGAAATTGGATGCAAAATAATCCTTGTGATTTTTTATCTAAATTGTATGAATTGTTTTCTTAACCTTAGAATAGGTACTTTATATTTACACCAGGATCAGGCCCTTTCTACGGAGACAGCCATGTTTTTTACAGTAGCACAAACTTGACACACTTAACACCTTTTTTGAGTTTTTATGACAACTGAAGCCACCACAGATTCCCTTTCCTGTTTGGAAGCGGAGGGTGAGATGAGGGGTTTTCAGCTGCAACATGAATTTTCACCACTAGATGTCACTAAATTCTACACACTGAACCTTGTAAAGTTCCAATATTTTGTATTCATTTGATCTCCTTGGTCTCATCTTCCTCTTGTTGTCTTTCTGCTGTTTTCTTTTTCTTTAGGTGTGATGTATATATGTGTCCCCGGTGTTTTAAAATAGCATAAAAATCACCCAGGAGAATGAATGCAGAGGAAGTGGAGCTGCTCAGTGACTCCAAGTACAGGAACTATGTGGCAGCAGTGGACAAAGCCCTCAAGAACTTTGAGTACTCCAGTGAGTGGGCAGATCTCATCTCTGCACTGGGTAAACTCAACAAGGTAAGGATCAGAGAGGCTGCAGCTTGGTTTACACTGAACTGTTTCACTGTTTCATGTAGTAGAGGAGGAAAAACCCCTCTAACATCTGGCGTTTGTCTGTAATGGTAATGGATAGATAGTACTGTCGATGGCTCAAATCTGCAGTGATAGAAACATGACACCCAGGTGAACAGTCTCTTTTTGGCAAGACAGAGAGGGAGGGACCCTCAGTTTCCTGAGTGTTTGTGATGTCGAACGTAACTCAAAAAAAAGAAATGCTAACTCTTCTGGCAATTGGGAATCAGTCTTTATATGTTATTTTGCGATTTTACCTATTTGAAAAAAAACAGGTACATTTATTTTGCGATTTTACCTGTTTGAATAAAAATCCTGTGTATACCTGATATTTTTGATGTACAACAGACCTATTAGCTAAATTGATTGATCAAAATTTTGGATCTCATTGGTTCGGTGTAGCAGCCGACCCCCACTGATTCATTTTATTCATCAAAATCAAATTGTATTGCCATTTGATGGTTTAATGAACTGTATAAATTCACTGCATTAATTTGAACTCACAGAAATGCAATATTGTAAGTAGTTTTCAAGTCAAATGTCTCTCCACACAAAACAGAGATACTTTTTTGCCATGCCACGGTAAACAGGTTCGGCATATTCACATGCAGAATCTGTTTACTGAGAATGTATTGCACATGGATACCACATAATTATTAAGTCAACATAAGTCTTAAGTGTGCTCTTGTGTGAGATGCAGGGCGGTTGTCACATTGCTTCTCTGCATGGCTTTTATTTAAACCATGTTCTTTTTACCCTGGTGCATCTCAGGTTTTGCAGAACAATGCAAAATATCAAGTGGTTCCCAAGAAGTTGACGATAGGCAAACGGCTGGCCCAATGCCTCCACCCCGCCCTGCCCAGCGGGGTCCACCGCAAGGCCTTGGAGACATATGAGATCATCTTCAAGATCATTGGCCCCAAGAGGCTAGCCAAAGACCTCTTTCTTTACAGGTAATAATGTATGATCTATGTGGTAATCTAGGGGCCAATAAATGAACTCAACACAACCTTTTTTTCGGCTAGTATCTGATCTTGAACATGAGCATTAACTTCTTCATCCCCTGCAGCTCTGGGCTGTTCCCTTTACTGTCCAACGCTGCCATGTCTGTGAAGCCTGTGCTGTTGGGGCTCTATGAGACCTACTACCTGCCCCTGGGGAAAACTCTGAAACCAGGCCTCCAGGGGCTACTGACCGGGGTCCTGCCTGGTCTGGAGGAGGGCTCTGAGTACTATGACAGGTAAGAAGAACAGAAACAGAAGGAAAAACACTTGGAAAGTTTTTAACTTGCACATGCAGGCATCATAACAAGCCATTAGGAGAAGGCATTTAAGAGCTTTATGGGGAGAGGAATTGATTGCAGATTGTATGAATGATACATGAGATGTATGAGTCATTGCAAGATTCATTACTAAAACTGAAGATAGTCAAAGATGTTTGTCTCTGTCTGATCTTTTCCATCTCTTTTCTTTAAGACAAATATCTGTCTGTTACTTGGGTAAAATTGCTAACTTAAGCGTGCATGTTTTATTCATAATTTATTTTCACATGATGATATTGTATGTTCATGTCTTTATCTGGCTTAGTGACATATTACAAAATCTAGTCAGTGTTGAAACAGATATACTTCCAGTCAGAAAATTAACATCACATCCATTTCCCAAGTGAATAACCTGGAACAGTACAAAGGTCAGTAGTAAACTGCCCAATGAAACAGTCAAGAAAAATAAAAATAATAAGAAAACAGGAAGAAGTAGGTGAACTTGCAGATCTCTTGCAGTAATTGAAGTAACTGAAGTAGTTATTCTGGGTCTTACACAATATATCCTTGTGTACTGTTTTTGTTGTTTGTTACACAATGTACTGTTCAGCAGCTGCTGTAGCACTTTGGCCCAAGACAAATGTCCCCATGGGGACAATAAAGTATATTTGATTCAACTTGAAAATTTAAAGCAAAGCATTCCTACTGGTGCCCTGTCTTTTGTTGTTAACTTACAAATCCTGATCAGACAAAAACAGAAAGGCGAGAAAGAAACGTAGCGAAGAAAGACTGGCTAGTTGGTTCATCCTTCATTAGAATAAAATATCAGATGCAGGCTTTACATGATTTATACCCTAGTACAGCTGGTTTGGATTGAACTAGACAGAAATTGAAAGCAAAACTATAAATGAATGACATTAGTGGGAACTTAAACTGTTTTGGGATCCTGAACAAAGTTTCATTTCAGATACAGTTTCACTCATAGTTTTTTCGTCCATACCATCACATGCCTGACTTTTATTTTCCTTGTGCAATACTCCTATCATCATTCATGTGCAAAACCATATTATTGCTATTTATTTCCATATCACAGTATATTTCCATTTATGCTGACGTGTCATATATTTTATTTTATTTAATTTTGCTGTTATTTTAAATTTATTTATAATTTTTTTTAAATCCCCCAAAGAGTAGCAGCGCTTGTTATGTGCAGTGCTTACGATGGAAATAAAGACTGATACCGAAACCTTTCGTAGAGAGAATCTTTTCAGCTGTTGAATGATTTAGGATTTATGTTTCTTTATTACTTTAGTAAATTCATATTTATTTGTTCTATACTTTAAAATGTAAAATCTTTAATTACTTTTCTTTAATCAGAAAATTAATTACATGCATTTTTCAGTAATAACTGGGTGAATGATTGGCCTTGACAATACTCACATGTTACTGGAGTTAAACTGCAGTATCTTAGATAGTTAATCAACCCTGCTTCTAAACTAGTAAACTATTGATACTGCATTGTACAAATAATACATTTGTGTTTCTTTGCTCTACCACACACACTTTAACTTTGTTTATTATTTGTCTTAAAATTCTGTGTATATTGCTTGTATATAGTGGATTGTCTGCATGTATATATATTGTCTTTATATTATCAACATTGCTTGAAAGTCGAATACAGTCTCTGTGTGTTGTGCATGTGTGTGCGCAAGCATGTATGTGTGTGTACACTTTCCATGGATTGCCATCAATGTATAACTTTAAAACCAAAGTTTCTGTTTCAGGGGTCATCTTCAAGGCTAACTTGTTTCTCATTTTATTTAAAACTACACATGTAGTTTAAGTACCTGTTAAGTAAAACTATAACAAACAAAGTGCTCTTTGTCTCTTTGAGTTGATTTTGTTTCTGTCAAAATGGAAAACTGAACGGCAAATTGCATTATTTTTATCACCTCTTGCAGCTATTTCCTGTTCCCACTGTTACCTCTGTTTAACATTGCATTCAAATCATTATGTATATTTAAGGTAATTATAGATTTACCTTGTTTGCCCAGATTGAATTCAGCATTGGGTTTAATTTCTGACTGGAAGTTACACTCCTGTAACATGTGTCACTCAGATGACTAATTCTACCACTAATGCAACTGCTGCGACTGAGTGGTTATTAAAGTTAACCCACAGTACTTCAAGTCATTGACCATCTTTATCAGAGGTTCCTAAACTTCAGAGGCTTGATGCCCAAAACAAATTACTCCCGTGGCCCATACCCCCATTTGTGCATTAGCAGGAATGTAGCATAACATTGAAGTTAAGGCAGTGCTCTCTTATTTATATGTGAGTTTGTAGTGAAATATATTGTCTTTAAAATCAATGAAAATTCATCATGAATACTTGTGATTTTAATATTGATTAAAATAACCTTTATTCCAATTTTGATCTGTATGGTTCAGCCCTACTTTCTATTAATTTGCCACAACAAAGCTGTCTCGCTGTCTCAACCTGAACAGATCAGAAACACACTCTCAAGCACACAGTGTGTATTATCACCTCTGAGTACCACCATGTCCTCCTTGTTTGTCATAGAACCAACACCCTGTTGGAGAAGGTGGCTGCAGCAGTGGAACAGTCGGCCTTCTACAGTGCCTTGTGGGGCAGCATCCTGACCAGCCCCGCTGTGCGTCTCCCCGGGGTCTCCTTTGTTCTGCTGCACCTCAATCGCAAACTCTCCATGGAAGATCAGCTCTATGTGATAGGCAGCGACATCGAGCTCATGGTACTTAAATGGCTGTTTGACAAAAAAGGGATTTGCACACATGACAGTTCCAGTGAGGGTGCTGAGGGACAAAACGTACTGCATCACCCTCTAGCAAAATATCAATTTATTATTACTGATGTTACAGTGAATTGGTTTATTAGCAGTGTAGTTTTTTCATTTGGTTTATTTTATTAGTGTCCGGACGCGGATTTGGAATAAAACTCAACTTATATTCCGTTACACAGAAGATAAAATGCAGTAGTTAGACTGGAAAGTGCCCGATGAATGTCATAAGATAAGAAAAAAGATCATAGATGTTTATGATGATAGATGCTTTCTCAGTTTGTAAAATGTATGATGAAAGAAATGTTATGAACGATGGACCAACAAGGCAGGTTTATCTTTGGTCACTGTGTCAGTCTGAATAGTGTAATGCTGTGTAGGGTTGTGTATATTGTACACAGGTTGACTCACAGTTCTTTTCTGCTCTCACCAGGTGGAGGCGGTCAGCACCTCAGTCCAGGACTCCAGTGTGTTGGTGCAGAGGAGCACCCTGGACTTGATCCTCTTCTGCTTCCCTTTCCACATGAGCCAGGTGAGCTCTGATCTAAAGGCCTTTGTTTCATACCTGAAGTATGATAATGACCTGTGTGCGTCTTTGACTGAAGTTAGGATTGATTTTGAGACGTGTAATTGACATATTAGCCGGTAACCATAATCTGCTTTCTTGTTAGCATGTGTGTGAAAGATATATTGGAGCAGTCAAAAACATTCTTTTGTGTTATGTTGTGTTCAGGCGACTCGCCCTGACATGATCCGGATCCTGTCAGCAGCCTTACATGTGGTTTTGAGAAGAGACATGTCCCTCAATCGCAGACTCTATGCCTGGCTGCTGGGTACGACACACACACACACAAACACACCAGCACACACAGATTTACAGTATAAGGGTTCCCACTCATCCTGTCATTTTAGAATAATATCATAGAGGAAGTTACCCTACAGGAGAAGTGTGAGAGTAAAGGGAGTTTGGTTTCTTTTCCCAAGCATTAAATATATTTCAGATTCATTATTAACCTGCTGTGGAAATGTAACTGTTCCTCACTTTTGCTGAATCCAGCAGTAAAAAGCTTAAATATTTATAGCTCAGACTTATGCATACCAGCATTGTACATTTTTTACATTACCATTATGGGGACAACACATTGTTCTCTTTTGTCATTTGTGTACACTTCAGGTCTATGGCTGTTTTTTATGGATGTTTTTTCTCTGTTCTGTGGAACATAAACCATGCTAATGTCTATTGTGGTCATTGTCTTACTGTATTTTCTCTTGTTTGCAACTCACTGTGATGATCATGTCGGTAAGTGTCTGCATGACTGAGGATGGACACTGAATGTATCAATCTGATTCTTATCTGGAGCTACTTGTAATGATTGAAGAGTTGGAATCTCAAGTTCCTGATTAGCAGAAATGATTAGCAACAAGGTGGATGTAGAGTGAAGGTCAGAGTCATAAGTGAAGATTTGCAGCACAGTGTGATTCTAATGGCAGTCTTAAACTAGATCACACGCCAGTTAGGGATCTTTCCCTCTATGAATGGTATATATTACTACATTATTCATCTGAAACTGGTTATGCTGCCACAGGGCTGTACGTTACCTTAATTTGCACATAGCACCAGTGCTACAGAGGCTTCCTGTGTGAAAATAATGATGTGAAAATACTGCACATTTTCCTTCATTTAACTTCATTAACCAAGTCGTAACATTTCTGTCCTAACTTGCTTGCTAGGTGTGCTGAGAAAAAAAGGGTGTTAATTGTGGGACTTGGTGTTTGATGTATAGACGGGGACATTGTTTTTACTCACACGACAGAGTACAACTACCAAGTATAATAGCAATGCATCATCAATTCATCTCACACACAAGCAAATACACAAACCCTTATTTCCCCCACAAGCGACTGTGTTTCAAACACACGCATACACAACTGTATGACACGGGTGCTACAACAGTAAATTCTTTCATCAAACCAAGTGGAGACATATATGTCAAACTGTGCAGCCCTGTTCCATAGTATGATGCAGCCAAAGACCTACACGCTTTTGAATAGAACTTAGTGATTATCATTTAGAGTTTACTAAGAAAAACTGCAAGATACAAATAATTTATCTTAATGAAAATTTAACATCCATTTTCCTCTACTCTGTTAAGGTGCTTTGTCTTTTGTCTGTAATTAATTCTAACTGCACATCTCTGTTTATTTTTAAGGCTTTGATAACAATGGGGTGATTACAGGCCCCCGCAGCACGCGACAGAGCAACCCAGAGGAGCACGCTAGCCACTACTTCAACAACTTCTCTAAAGACATGCTAGTCCAGGTGAGGTTTCAAACTCATTGCGTGTGTTGTTGTTTTTTAGGGTTGTGTGGGTGTGTGTGGGTCTTGCTCTAAATTTGGCAGATCTGGCCTGCTTTTTTATTTTTTTATCCATCAGTTATGATAGCTCTCCTTTCACACCTGCCACATCCTCTCAGGGGTTAAATATATGTCCTGTTCTCTTCTGCTGTTCATCACAGTCAACTCTTTGAAGACAGCTCCCACACATTTAACACTCACACATAAAGAAAATCGTTCTCATCAAGCTCAAAACAGCATTCGCCCTCCTGGCATGTGATAGGCTTCGGTACTCCTGGGGTTGGAACAGAGAGCGACAGGCAGGGGAAGTTTGTTTTTGATAGTACTTTTTTTCTGTTTTGTTTTTTTGTTTGCTACTCTGCCATCTGCTCCGGCAATTATTTGAGCTCCCTCCATTGGGACAAGGCTGTTACTACAGAGACCGTCTGTTCCAGGCATCAGCCTGTGACCAACGAAGCATGAAACATACACACACCCAAAAAAAAACAAAAAAAGAACGAGTTTAATGCAAATGTGAGATTGATACTGCCAAAAAACTGCCAAAAAAGCTAAACAAACAAAAATCAAAAGCTTATAAATGTTCCCTTAGCCGTGTGAAAAGTCGATTGGGAGTTTACAGATATTTCAGGATTTTTACTGTAACAGGTGTGTGTGTATGTGTGTACCTCCTTGTGTATTTCTAGGCTATGGTAGGGATCTTGCAGGGCAAGGCCCGAGGTGGTGAAGAGGAGAGTATCCTCATGCATGACCTCAAGCCATTTCGCATCCTCATCAGTTTGCTGGACAAACCAGAGCTTGGTAAGTGACACTGTAGACACCATCGATTTAGTTAATGTTGTAAGTCCATAAATCACATTAAGTGAATTTAATATTGTAAACATTCGTCAACTGTGGACATCATCCCTGCTGTCGGTATGTGTCTCTCCAGGTCCACAAATCCTAGAGGACGTTCTGATTGAGGTGTTTCGGACTCTGCACACACAGTGTCGAACAGAGCTGGACCTCCAAAACCAGAGTCCATTCAGCAAAGACCACACACACCTCAGCAGGTCAGCCCAACACCTCCCTGTGTGAATAATAATAAAAGAAAATGAAAGGAACCTTATAAATAGAGGTCAAATAGAACAACTCTGATATCGTAAAGTAGATAACATCTAATCAACAGTGACAACATTGGAACATGCAATGAGTGAGTAATACAATGCATTCATATGAAATAACAGTGTTACAAAATACTTTAAAAGATTTTTAAGTGACATTCAGTACAATTACAAAACATAGATATGAAAATATGTGCAGTTTAAAAAAAAAGATTGATGACAAAATAATGACAAATGGTCAAGAGTCAGATTTTTTTTTGTTGATATAAAATATACAGCCTAAGCAGTTAAGGTGTTAGATTCTTACAGCAAATGTTACCCTGTAAATTGTGAAAACCTTTGATACTTTTTTTTTATTCATAACTCAAGTCATTTATTCATTATTATAGTTATAATAAATTAAGAAGTTAAGACGTATTATCAACAGTTGCATATTATTAGATTCAATTATTGTTTTGACAAGATTATACATTTTGTTTTCATTCTCAGCAAATTACGAGAGAACAAGAAGACGGCCGAACTTATTAAAACAGCCAATCTCCTGTTCAACTCGTTTGAGCCGTACTACATGTGGGACTACATCGCTCGCTGGTTTGAGGAATGCTGCAGGTTTGTGTGTGCAAATAAATGTCGATTTACACACAGGATGTAATTTTATTAGGTTCACTTAACTAGTATCGGGAAAATTCTAAAAACAAGACAAAAAACTCTGTCATTTTTTTCTTTGGCTGATGCTACTTCTCCACATAGAACTACCTTCACAGCAGAACCATAATCTTAACATCAAGCCGACTGGATGTGCACATTTTTCTCATTTGTAAAATCAAAGTTTTTGTTTGCAACTCATTGACACCGCTGTCAGCTCCCAAAGGCTCTCGCATGTCTTTTATTTTGTATTCAAAAACACAGAAGTTAATAACTAGTTGTTGTCCTTTACTCACAGTAAAATATTGCCTCTGATGCAGGAGGACGGTGAACAGCAGCACACCTGCAGAGCAGCATCCTGGCTGCGTAGATCCTCCTGAGCTCTCATTGGTAGAGTTCTGTCAGCTGGTCGACTTCCTGCTGGATATTGTTTCTTTGGTGAGACTTTTTCTTTTCTGTCTGTCTGTCTTTTTCTCGTTCAGTCTTTCTTTCTATATGTCTTTGTCTTCATTTTCATCCTTCCTGTCTTTGCTCTCACTCTCCCATGATTTCTTTTACTATTTAACTTGATTTGTATGTTCCTTCATTTTCTGTTTCGGTCTTTTCCTTCTCTACGTTTTCTTTTCAGCATGGCATTATTTCAAAATTTGTAGTTTCTGTCTTTTTTGTCATTATTCTTTCTTTCTCTTTACCTTTTCATATTCCCCCTCTTTCTCTTTACACATTCTTTCTGTCACCTCCTCAACTTATTTATTTTACTCTCACTCCCTTGTGGCTCACACACTCCCTCCGAGGAATCCAACATTTTCCCAACAAATAACTTTCATGTCGATTTGCCATTCGGCCTTCATCTTGTCAGATTTGTCATCTAACTACAATTCTTGGATGTAATGGCCACCATTATGGTGTGTGTGTGTGTGTGTCCCATCTGTTGTGTGTGAATATTTGCAACCCCTACACAGGTTAGAAAATACCTGTGTGTTAGGTTTCCACACAAAATGTTGTTTGCATCCTCCAGAAATATGCTTGTCTATAACGTATTTCCAATCTAAATAGGTTGGAAATTCCTCTGTCTACTATTACCTTGTTTAACTGCTTCTATGTGTGTGTGTGATGGAGAGAGAACCCTGTGTTCCGAGAGATTGTGAGTGAGAGATTAAGTGTGGGTGTGTTTCTGCAAACAAAGTTTTGTGGCCTGTGCTCTGCTTGCTCCTGTCTGTTCAAACTATCTGCTCTTTCTCCTTGAAGCCTACTAGAAGCATGAGGGTAATCTGCCAGGTAAAGTACTGCTCTTTCCTGCTTTTTCACCTCACCCTGCTTCACTGAGGCTATGATAACATTTCTGCAACGTCCTGCCAACATTCCTCAGAGCATCTTTCTCCCTGTCCTGAATGATTTGCTCACATGTCATATTTTAATACCAAAAAATGAACATGATCCCAAGGTGGCGGTGGAATTCTAACAGTCATTTACATGGGGTGGAAAAACTTATCATGGCTGTTTGGTATGGATTTTGTGCAAATGAAATCTCTGCCCAGTGTCTGTACGTTCTGCATGCCTGCAGTTATTTGCTCCCATATTTGTAAGAAATATGACTATTCGAATTTACTCCCATGAGTATTATTATTTTTTTTATCCATGCTTTTATTTTTTTTATAAAAATTTAATTTTCTTCTTAAGTTAACATTTTTTTTAAACTTCATAAGAAGATCACCCCACTCAAGACACAGGGCTATTGTGCAATAAAACCACAAGTACACCAAATATGAAGAAAAGTAAGTAAGTATCCTTACATGTATGTCCACAGGTCTAATATATAGCAAATGATAAAGGTAACTTAACTAAATCTGAATAGAGCCTTCACTTAGGAGAAGATTCAATTGTATATACTATGAATTAATATTATAGTTTTTGGACTGAAAATGAAAGTAGCGGAAAATATTTTGCCCTGATTATGTAGGTTCAGGATAAATCCAGAGAAAACCAAGCTCATTATAGATTTTAATGTTGTTAAAATACATTTATTCAAGCACACTGTGATACTTCGATCATTACATCAATTCCAATGGTCCAACAGAACTCTAATGAAGTTACCCGCAGTAATTACATCATATTAGCTTGACTTCCGTCTAGATTCCCGACAAGTGGACCTTTATTTCCTAAAACGTATGTTTTTTCTGAAACTTTCAGGAGACGTACATAGAGATCCAGACTGAGCATCTTCCTCAGCTGCTGTTGCGGATGGTGGCGGCTCTGACCTGTCATCTGCAGGCCCTGGGCCTCGGGGAGCTCACCCACTGTCTTCGCCTCTGCTCCAAGATCCTCAGCAAAGTGCAGCCCCCTCTGGTGTCCCCTCTGGCCCTGCCCTCAGGCTCCCAGGGGCCTCAGGGCCATTCTAACACCACTGGCAACTCCTCAAGATCAGCAAAGGATAACAGCAGAGACAAGGAGGACAAACGGGTAAGGACAATAATTCAATAAAAAAATTAAGTGGCAATGCTCTTTTATCGAGAAAATTTTTTGGGGGAATTTTTTACTTCACACCACACCATTTCAACAAGGAACTTCCACATTTTTTTTAAAACTCAGAGAAAGGGTCATATCAGAGGCCAAATGCTGGGCGATCAACAATTAAAGACACAATTTGATACACTTGCAGAAGCATTTATCGAGATATCTTGCAGGTCAAATGTCCTCTCCAAATCAGGTATTGTTACAAGTGTTGTAGCCCGGTTGTAATATTGAGCTATAACCAATCAGACTAAGGCGGCTTATACACATTGTTTAGTCCATTCCCTTAATTGCTGGATCAATTGTAAACAATTTGAAAATGCCCTGAAGACAGTGTGGTGACACCCATAGGAGGAGTAGTACAACATCGACAAGCATGGATAAATCCATTCTCTTACCTTTATCTTTCTTTTTGCTGCATATCAACAAGTTATTGGTTCTTGCTGACTTCCCCCCAAAAAATCCAGTCTCATAAATGGTATATAATTTATTCTATCCTTTTTTCACACACACTTTTGTGAGGAAAAATATACTTTTGTATTTATCACCTGGTCTGCACTGACAGATCAATGTTGCTAATGAGAAATTAAGTGTGCAAAACACATTGATTTGATTGATTCAAGATTTGTTACTACAAGAAAAGTCATGTAGTGTTAACAAATCAGCAATCTGATAACTTTAAAAGTAAGGTTGTGTGAAAATTGAATCATGGCACCAAAACAATGTCAATGCCACTGCTGTGCCAACCTCTGACTTTGAAAGAAACTTCTCATCTGTCTCTGATGCTTCATAAAGTCATTTGATGAAAACATAAACCTTTTCCTGCCCTCTAGTCAGAGCAGTCCCAGTTCGACCTACGCGACCCACTTCCCCTACAAGCTAATGCCCAAAATCCCATCAGTTCAGCTCTGATGGTGTTCCCTGGTCCCTTAACAGGGCCCCCAAAGGCTTTTGTCCTTCTGCCAGCCTCCTGTCCTGGTCTGCAGTTGGCTGGGTGGCCCTGCCGTCCCATAATCCCTTGACACAAGGCATTTGAAGACTTGCTCAGAGCAAATGCTTGGTCGTCCTGGTCCCCGTCCAGCAACCTGGTTGATAAAGTGTTTGAGAGATCATTGAGTCGTGATTAAAAGTTTAGTCACCCAGTCCCATGTCAGGAGATGAGACAGGGTTTTACTGGATGGAGATAGACCCATGAGGGACAGAAGAGAGCGCAAGTAGAAAGACAGAAGATGGTTAAACTAACAGCTGAGCCCAAGCTCGCCTTTTCTCTCTGAGGAAGGAGAGGAGTAGATTAGCCTGTAATGCCTCCAGGTGTGTCATATCCATCAGAGTGGAAAACATCCCACATACATCCACTGAATACTATAACGCCCCCACCCCCACCCTGAGGGGCATATAGAGAACATGCAAGCTAACGTGCCATCTGAGTCCAGGCTCCAGAAGTGCACACTGCCTCAATCAAAATGTATCCCACAACTCTCTCAGGCCCTCAGAGCCTGACTGTGACGAAGAATTGTGTGAACTTTATTGGTCTGTCAGTCTGTCTGGAGCAGGATGTACATCTGGTGTACAGTTCACTTTATGCTTAGTTCCTCAGGTCTGACCCCACAGGTTCATATACAGATGACCAGTGTACAGAACACAGTGCAGCGAAAGGTTGTGGTTAATATTGTTGTTTTAATAATGTTTAATGTCTCCATCTATTGAGAGACATATGTTATTATAACCAATAGCTTGGCACATGGTTATTACTGAAATGGTGTAAGTGTTTTGAACATTAACCAAGTTCTTTATCCTGGTATCTGTCATCTTATATTGGAGTTTGAGTATATGTTGTTATATATTACAGTTATAATATTTTGAGCAGAATTTAAAACCAGCTGATGATTCAAGGTACTTCATCACTTTGCAAATGAAGCTGGATGTAACAATCACACATCCAGTTCTGTCTTGAATTTATTTTGCTCATACATTTGGAACAATTTTTGCAGTGGCCTTATACTTTATAGTATACAAAATATCTGCAGGGGGTCAAATTGAGAAGATCAGATTCATTTTGCCCCACAACAATTGTCATATGTATATGTATGGTTCTACTTCAATATTACAAATAACTTCTGGAGGGTTTACACTCTCTCTTTTTACTCTGTAGAGATGCAAACATGAGCATGGCTTCATATCAATATAAATGGTATTGCTTACTCGTGTACCTCCATTGAAAATACATTTAAACAATGTAAAAAGTTGATAGCTAGCTCTATTTGGGAATTTGAACCGTTAAATTTCCTGGCTCTCTGTATTTTCACAATAGCAACACTCACCATTTTCATCACTCTTTGCTGAATTTACTTAATCTCCTGCCTCTCCTTCTGCAGCCTCTTCCAGCTACACTGGAGCAGCCTGGCAGTTTAGACGTATTTGAAGATGGGGAAAACCCTTCCAGCAGTCGCTCCTCAGAAAGTGGCTTCACAGACTTTGTCCAGTACCTGGGAGATGGCCCCCAGGAAACGGAATGCATCCCCCATTCCCACTCAGCGGTCAAAGCAGGACGACGCTCCTCAGGCCCACCTCAGACCAAGCCTGTGGACAAACCAGTCATGCAGTGCTGCCTGGAGCACTTCCAGCAGTTCCTCTCCCGGCTCATCAGCCTGTATATCACCCCGGGACGGGTGGACAGACCTGAGGATGAAAGAACTGAAGTCATGCGTTCGGGGCCCCTGGTTTCCGAGGGCCCCCAGCACTGTGATTATACTGAGATGTGCTCAGAAGGCGGCTTGGTCCATAGGGAGTATGTGGCTGCCTTCACTGCTGCTTGCCAGCTCTTTCTAGAATGCTCCAGTTTCCCTGTCTACATCGCAGAGGGCAACCTCAAGTCCTCACCCACACAGGAGGAGCAGTTGGGTAAGAACCAAAAACATATTATAATAATAAAGTCCATTTCTTTTGGAAGGACTATCTGAATATTGTAATTAAATATTTGAGGGTAACTGTATTTTTTCCAGCAATAAAACGTCTGAGTAAAAATTAAGATGTACTGCATTGGGTTAAAGTATATCCCTCATGCATCCATACAGACAGCGAGCAGGTCCGTCTGCCAGTGTGGCTGCAGACACTAATGGATGCCTCCTGCCTGGCCAGCGACTTCAGCCTGCAGGGTGTCGCCATCTCCCTACTCATGGACCTCATAGGACTCACTCAGTCGGTTGCCATGGTGACAGCTGAGAGTGTGGCGTCTGGCGACAACACAGAGTCCTCCCAGCCCATGAGCCCCAGCCAGGGTCGTGTTGCTGTTGTCATCAGGCCACCGCTCACTCAGGGAATCCTCAAGTACATCGCTGATAAGACAGAATTCTTCAAGGTTAGAGATCTTTTTTCAGGTTGAAACCAAACTGTCGGTGGTCTTCATTGTTTTCATGTTTTTTCCATCTTCACCCCATTAAGACCTAAGGTGCCCAATAAAAACACACATTATAACCGAAGTGTTTTTTGAAAACAGGCCCTTTTGAGGGTTTTCTATAGAGCTGACAGAAGGACCATCCTTTACAATAATAATTTCTCAGTCACTGAATCAGAAATTAAATAGAAAAACATATGATAGCTTTAACATTTGGCTTTAATTGCAAATCATCCTTATTTTACTACACTTTATTAACATAAAAAAAAAGAAAAAGAAGGCTGGCAAACTCCCCGAGATCCACTTCTTCCTCAAACATGTCTCTTGCAGACTGAGCTAGTCAGCAGTCATTTTGTCTGGGTCTTGATCTTCTTCATTGTTATTTTACTTTTTTCTTTTTCAGAAATAAACCAATGCTTTTATCTGCTTTAATAGCTGTCCCATCATTGTCGGAAATGCAACTTTTTTGAGTGCTAAAAACAAACTACATTTCCACTTTCTCGCAAGTAGTTTAGCGAATCCCAATGGTTTTCTTCCGTCACATATCTTTAGCACGACATATATATAAAAAGCACACGTGTTTCATTTCTTGCATCAGGTCTAAATGTGTTATTCCTCATCTCAGAGTGTAGCCTTCATCTTGTGGGACCAGTTGAGCGAAGGAACACCTCAACACCATCAACGCAGTGTGGAGCTTTTTTACCAGCTCCACAACCTGGTGCCTTCCTCCAGCATCTGTGAGGATGTCATCAGTCAGCAACTCATGCACAGAGACAAGGTCAGCAGAGTGCACACATTAACAGTAAAACAGAAGGGCATGCACAAACACACACACACACACACACACACACACACACACCATTAAATCCTTTTGTTTTCTTGCAGAGAATTAGGTTGGAGGCCCACGTGAAGTTTTCTGTGCTGTGGCATTTGACACGAGATTTGAACATCACCAAGTCCTCTCCTTTTAGTCGCACGTTTGACCGGTAGGATCTGTTGGCATTGAGATTGTGATACAGTTTTCTCACTTAATGCAGTTGTATCTTTCAATTTGATCAAAAAAATTGCCTTATCCACTTTCTCTCTCCATTCTATTTCACTTATTTCCGCAGATCGCTCTTCATCATGCTCGACAGTCTGAGTTATTGGGATCCCTGTACCACTGCTGTTGGTCGGGCTTGGCTCAATCAGGTCCTTCAGAGACATGATATCGCCCGGGTCCTTGAGCCACTTCTCCTCGTACTGCTCCACCCAAAGACTCACAGAGTGTCCATTCAGAAGGTACAAGCCCAGCGGCACTGGGCCCAGGTGTTTCCTGAACCACCTGAACAGGAGCCATCAGAACTTATCGACACCAGGGACTCTGGCTTCTCCGACGGTGAGCAATGAACATTCAATTATTTTGTTTCTTTATGATATCTATATTTGTGTTAACAAATTTTGTATCTTTCTGTCTATCATTAGACTTCGGTCAGTTTCACGGGGAGAGGATTACACAAGATGAGCTCCGAGGCCTGGCGATGGGTGACATGGAGCCGTTCTGTCTGACTGTGAACCCGCTGAGTGACAGCCTGTCCTTACTGAGCCTGAGCAGTGAGAACTTGCATCTAGCTGGTGAATATCAGCCTGCTAACCAGCAGGGGGAGGCCCAGAGCTCAGAGTCCAGTGGTTCTCATTCGTCAACAGTGGAAAATGGCAGCTTTGAGGAACCAGAGGGTGTCAACAGCACAGTAAATGGTTCAGACCAGCAGCCTGGTTCCTCAGATGACTTGTCAGAGGACTCTGTGGAAGTTGTTGTGTCCTCTGTTATTAAAGAGCTTATCGACAGGGTTCAGACTTTAGCAGATGAGGGATTGCTTGAAGTCTCATATCCACCGGAGAACTGGCCACAGACCGACACAGACAGCACTTCCTCAGATACCTCAACTGGTCTGCGTCTTGACGCCGGTCCTCTTTCCATCTCCAACCGCCAGACTCTACCAGAGATGCTGGCTGGAGGAACGCTCGAGTTCCTCTCTGTCACACAGGCTGATATATTGGCAGAGGAGCAACGTAAAGACGGTATTACCCGTCATAGTTCCTCTCCTTCCATTGTCACGTTGCCAGACAGCTCTGACCCAGCCACCCCAGACCACAACCTGCAGGTTGATGACCCTCAGGCCCGCAAACGTAGCCACAGCAGCACCCAGCTCAGTCTTAAAGGGAAAATCATGGAGAGGCTGGCAGACAAGTCTCCTGGGGCAAAGCCCAAAATCAAGAAGGCCAAGCGGAAAGAGGAGGAGAGGCAGAGAAAGGCAGCCAGTCAAGCCGAGAAACTGCGGCCGCCCAGTATTTTCTTTGGGGACAGCCTGGACCTAGAGAACTGGTACAGCTGTGGGGAAGGTGAGGTATCAGAGATTGAGAGTGACACTGGCTCACCCAGTGGCTGCCCTGGTGGAAGTGTTGGGGGTGTCAGTGTCCCAGGACGCAGATCATCCTCTGCCCCGCCTCGTTTTAACATCCATCCTCTCTACCAGCATGTTCTGCTCTACCTCCAGCTTTACGACTCCTCCCGCGCCCTGCACGCCCTGTCAGCCATCGCATCCATGCTAAAAGCAGCGCCCTCAAGGTTTGTTAGTGCCATCTCCACCACCAGCATCAACAACACCTACACTCCACAGCTGTCTCTGCTCCAAAACCTCCTAGCACGCCACAGGGTCTCCGTAATGGGCAAAGACTTCTACTGCCCCATCCCACAGGACTCCCACTCCCACTCATTTCGCAGCGCCATGTACCTGGAAATAATCATCTCGCTTTGTCTTTATTTCCTAAGAAGCTATTACTCTGCCCACTTGGCGGCAGGCCCTCAGGACTTGGCAGGAAACCGAGCCATGCAGCTGACCAGCGTGGAGGTCTTAGCTCTCCTCTTCAGCGAGCTTTCCAAAGTCACAGGCGGCTCTGCAAAGGGCTTTGCTAGTTTTATCAGTGATGTCCTCTTCAAGTGCAAAGTTCAAAAGGTGGTCCTCCATTGCCTGCTGTCCTCCATATTCAGTGCTCAGAAATGGCACGAGCAGCGAGTTGCAGGTGTTAATGTGGCCACAGTGGAGGAGGGTCTGTCTGAGGATAGCGTGATCAACCTGTCAGAGGACCAGATTGACAGCTGTAGTGCTGTCCAGTCACAGTTGTTAAGACTGTTGCAGAGCCTTGTCGTACTTGAGCACCGAGTCCTGGTGCCAGCCGATGAAGGAGGAGAAGGAGGACCCGTGGGAGGAGGCGTAGGAGCTGGAGTGACGGGAGGCAGTACCGGGGCAGGATTTGAGATTTTCGGCGCGGAAGTGGAGCACGTCAACCCTCAGCAGCCCATGACATCCCTTCAATACTTGCATGGACAGCCAATCACATCGCAGGGAATGTTCCTGTGTGCAGTGATCAGGGCACTTCATCAGCACCATGCGTGTAAGATGCATCCACAATGGATCGGGCTTATAACAGCCACACTGCCATACATGGGGAGGGTGCTGAAGAGGGTCGTGGCCTCCGTCACTCTCCAGCTTTGCAGGAACCTGGACAACCTTCTTCAGCAGTACCGCTACGAGACGGGGATAATTGATGCAAGGTATAAACATCCACATGTAGATGGTATTAATGTGACACCTATAATCAATACAACAATCACAGACAATAATCTTACTGGAGGTACACGGCAATAAAATAACATAGCAAAGGTTTGGACACCAGATGGCACTGTTGACCATCAATTACATCATCCATCTCTGACGTGTCAATTGTACTTTATGTGGAACTTTTCAAATTTCTTATTGACATATTCAAAAATTAATTTACAAATTTCATTGATTAACCTTCATATTCTCCCTCTGTCTTCCAGGCCACAGTGGATCGCTCTCTGCATCCCCCCTGACCTGATTCTGACAGTACTGGAGGGAATAACAGCCATCATCCATTACTGCCTGCTGGATCCCACTTCCCAATATCACCAGGTGAGGGCGCTCTGCACCAAATTATTATAGCAGACCAAGTTAAAAAGACTTGTTTTTGTAAAGCAATTCTGATTTTTGCCCTTATTTGATAAATGTGTGGGTGAAATATGAATTACAATATTGAATGATTACAGAGGGTTTTGTTTTGTTGTATTTCCTGCATCTCAGCTACAAGTGAGTGTTGACCAAAAGCACTTGGCTGAGGCTCGCTCAGGTATCCTCTCCATCCTGCACACCATCATGTCGTCTGTCACCCTGCTCTGGAGTGTCCTCCACCAGGCTGACAACTCAGACAAGCCAGCCACTGCCTCAGCTGCTTCTGCTTCCAACATCAACCTGGGCTCCACAAAGGTATGCCGCTAAACACAAAACACAAGACCTCAAGCACATGTAATGAAGTCAAATTTGGTTCAAGGGCATAATTTAAAATGTCAGCAGCACTTCAGCAGAGGTCAACAAACTCACAGAGTGAGGTTGTTTTTGATGTAATGAAATGTCTTCCTAGTAGTATGAGGATATTACACTGAGATTGACATTTTACATTCAATGATATTTACAAGTCATTGGTGGTGGCAAAGCCTGTTTTGTATTGTAACTGTTACTTATCAGCTGTTAAGGTCTGACCTATGGTCCTCACTTGTATCTGCTCTACAGAACCTCCGTCAGCAAATTTTAGAGCTACTGGGTCCAATCTCAATGAACCACGGTGCTCACTTCATGGCAGCAATTGCCTACGTTTGGAACGAGAGGAAACAGGTCAAGACTCCAGTCAGAAATAAGGTGGGTGTTGTGGCAATGAAAACAAATATGTTAATTCCTTTTAAAGTTGAAACTGTTTGAATCTAGTTCATTGGATCTGTATTCAAGAGCTGGTCCAGTTTGAGAGCAGGACTTAATGAGATAAATACGATTTTGTAATGCTTTCACTCAAAATCCTGTATTCACACTCGTATAGCCCCTGCTTGTGCTTAGATTTGCTCCGCTTGTGGTCAAACTGTGGGCCTAACTATGGGATATTTTTTGTTCTTCTGCAATTGTAATTGTTGGTGCTATAAGTCAATATTCCCCATCTAATAGAAGGCCAGGTCTAGTGATGACAAATTAAATTGTCCCACCCTTTTTGTGAGAATGTTTGCTTTACTTTGACAGTCCCATACAGGTAGTTACTTTAACTGGGTTTACACATTCCCCTATATGATTCTTAAAGATATAACGCTAACACACCCATAACAGGGTTGGGACAGTTTTATTTCTCATAACCTTGCAAGCGCACAGTCAAAGCATGAGCAGCGGCTATTTGAGTGCGAGTGCAGGATTTTGAGTGAGCATTAAAAAAGTCCTGCTCTCAAACTATGCTCAAGAAGACAAAACACATAATCCTGGCATTTGTTTATTTTCTTGTGTAGTGCGCTCACAGTATAGAATGTTTTGCCAACATGTTAAAATGTAACTCTCTTCATACCATCCTTACACAAGCTTGGTTTTGAGAGACAAAATGTTCCTTGAATGATAACAGTGGTGGAATTGGATCTGTCTTGACCTTGGATGTAATCAGTAGTTATCCAAAAATGCAATAAGACATGATATGCAGATTTTATTTTTGCGCCTTATCGTGTTTTAATTTTAGTGAAGTTAGTAAACTTCATTTAAACCATTCATACGACATCTTTCAGGTGATCCCTGTAGCCAGTGAAGAGCAGCTTCTGCTGGTGGAGCTGGTTCGTTCAGTGAGTGCTATGCGCACGGAAACAGTCATGCAGACAGTCAAAGAGGTTCTGAAACAGCCACCTGCCATCGCAAAGGACAAGGTTTGTGTTTTTATTTTTTGCTGCTGGTGTCATTTGTTCAACCAAAGATCCTGTAGAGCTATAAGATCGCTCTGTATAACCACAACACAACTGAAACAGAAGTTTTTGAGTTTTAACTTAATATTTAAATATATGTCAAGTTTAGGAACATTGTGTTTTTGTTTGTTTTCTTGAATCTCTTGAAGTCTATTTAATTTCACCTTGTTCCTGGTCAATCACTATATCATTACTCTACCCACAGAAGCACCTCTCTTTAGAGGTCTGCATGCTGCAGTTCTTCTTTGCCTACGTCCAGAGGTGAGTCAAATGCTTCAGAACATTAGACTTTAATGGACTTATCCCTGTTATTTAACTGCTAATATTGTTAAAATCCATTTAACCTTCAGAAAGTCCTATTTGTGTCGAGTTGTTTAACCTCTTCAGTTATCACCTTGTGTTATTGCTTGTTTTTGTTGTAGGATCCCTGTGTCCAGTTTAGTGGACAGCTGGCCGTCTCTGCTGGCCCTGCTGAAGGACTCTGTACAGTTGGGTCTTCCTGCCCCTGGACAGTTTCTTATACTGGGGTTTGTTGCTCCTATTTCTCTCATTTTAGTTGTTGTAAAGGTGTTGTTAAATCATCACAACCTCTGAGGAATCAGCTGTACTATTGTGTGTCGTATTGTGAATCCTGAGATTATTGTGTAGCTCACACCTAGATTTAAGCTTGTTTAACATGGCTTTATTTTTGTATTTCTTTCTCTAGAGTTCTGAATGAGTTCATTTTGAAGAACCCCAATCTGGAGAACAAGAAGGACCAGAGGGAGCTGCAGGTAATTAATTTAACCAGTTTAAAACCAATTTCTTTTTTTTTATATATATATATTATATATATAATTCCCTCTGATTTAGTTTGACACTAGATGGTTGTGCATGATTATAGAGTGAATTACAGTAAGGACTACCGATATGGACATGCTCCTCACTAACATAGTGAATATTCTTTGTGTACTCAGGACGTGACCCATAAAGTTGTTGAGGCCATCGGGACGATAGCAGGTTCCTCTCTGGAGCAGACTACATGGTTGAGGAGAAACCTGGAAGTGAAGGCTTCTCCTCAGATTGTTGTGGATGGAACAAACCTGGAAGCTGACGTAGAAGGTGTGTTTCTTATGTTTACTAACTGCATGTAGAAAAGCCATATCTGTATTAGTGGATGTAGCTACAATATACTGTGGGGTTCTAACGTTTGAAGATAGTTATATCAGACTTTTGAACTCCAATGTATATTTGCAAGTTTCACCCTTAACTTACTAAAACTAAACTAATATTGAATGCATGCTAATGGAATTTTAGTAAAAACCCAAATAAAAAAGAAGAACAAATATAAACTCAGTTATAAAATGATAAATAAGTCAAGAATCAGGAACAATCAAAAGCTCCTAGCCAGCGGATCTCAAAGTGGAGCAGGGTTGTATCGAGGTAAAAGATCCACTACATACGGAGGAGTCAAATCATTAAGTTCCTTTTCAAGAAATGAAAAGAAATTCAAACACAATTCTAAAGCATTGTGGAAGCCAGTTAAGAAAAAGGCTAAAACTAGGGTGATGGGTTGATCTGCAAGCTTTAATAGTGTAACCAGATATCTCAATCATGACATTTTATTTTAAATGCCCCTTAAATAATTATCTAGTTTAGCAATTTTCATTCTTTCCACATAAAAATGTGTGTGCACTGTGCAGAAATACATGTTTCTGTCTGATTCCTCAGAGACACACTAATAGGCTGAGATTGTTTCAGAGTTGTTGAGTTGTCAGCAGGGTCACTGCTTATATATTCAATCAGTTTTTTAGTTTAGATGCTAGTTGTAGAAAGCTAGTTTTTGTATTTGTGTTTAGGTCAGACTATTTTGGTAAGGGAGGGGTCATTTTCATGTTTAGACCAGAGATGTCAGGGATTAATGTAATCCAGCTAAATCAAGTGTAGAAATTAATCTGAATAGGATGCAGTGAAGCATCCCAAAAAGCATGTGGGATGTGTTTAACACTGCAGCAGGTCTGCATGTTTCAGCCTGGCTGTATTAATACTTCTCCGCTGTGTTGCTGCTGTTAATGTTGGGTCTGTGTGTTTTGTAGATTTAATGCTCACAGTGATGGAGGCCTCCAGCTTCACTCCATCAGTGTACAGCGTTCATGCCCTCACGCTGTTGGCTGAGGTAAAACACTCACATCTCTGCGATTCAGCTCAGCCAGTCCTTTGCTGTTGTTATTTCTCAGGCCATCAATCAGCGGTTGTGCCACTTGTTTCTATTGTTCATCTCGATTGTGTAACAAGACGCTCTCACTCACATTAAGCAGCAGCATTTAGGCCTGTTGCTCCAGGCTCACTCAACGACACACAGCACACTCCATTTTAACTCTGTACACTTGATGGACGACCACCTCCCCTCTTCTGGGAAATCATTCTAAGTAAACCTATGAATCAGTGTGTTTAGTGTTTGTGCTGTGAACGAGCTGAGCTGAACAATGGAAATAACTCACCACATTCCTCCACCCTGACTGGAGAACCTGCTGTTTGCAGCTTTATTGATTAATGGGCTTATGTGTGGTAATACATACAAATGTTTCTGTGCAATTTCTCATGTATTTAGTTGGTGCAGTAATATGGTGATTAATGCCTCTTTCTAATAATATTCTGTAGCGACATCAGTCAATGTCGCCATGGTTACTTAAAGCATATGTGTGAAGACCGACATAAGAATTGCTGAATATGTTTGCTAGGTGCTGGCTCATCTGTTGGACATGGTGTTCTACAGTGACGAGAAGGAGAGAGTGATCCCGCTGCTGGTTAATATCATGCACTATGTAGTGCCCTACCTCCGCAACCACAGGTGAGGATAACCCTTGTTACAATCTAGATATCCTCTGACTTTAATTTACTGCTATTGATTTATTATTTCACTTAATAAAGATAATGTCAGGAAAAAAGAAAATATGATCTAATCAAGCTGCTAAGGAGGATTAAGTGTGAAAATGAGTTGGAGCTGATCAGCACTTGTTTTGAAGATGGAAGCGTAATGTTTCCTGTTTCTCCTGGCAGTGCTCACAACGCCCCCAGCTACCGGGCATGCATCCAACTGTTAAGCAGCCTAAGTGGGTACCAATACACCCGCCGTGCTTGGAAGAAAGAGGCCTTCGACCTTTTCATGGACCACACCTTCTTCCAGATGGACTCATCCTGCGTCAGTCAGTGAGTAGGAGATGGAACTGGACTGTGCGTGTGCGTTAGTCTAGTTTATTATTAGTTATGAAGAAGGAGCTGAGTCGCAAGATAAAGCTTTTGACTTACCAGTGGATCTACCTTCTAGCCTTTACTTATAGTCGTAAGCTCTAGGTAGTTCAATTCAATACAATTCAATTCAAAACAAGTTTATTCTGTGGGCTGGTTGGTCGACCACACAAGCAGCAACCTGGAACACCTGTTGTGACCAGAAGAATGAGAAACATTTGCACAGAGGAAGAAAGTCTGTGTTTACTTTCAGTTTAATGGACACAGATTGTACATGATGTGGAAGTGTAGAAACATTTCACCCAAGTTTCTTATGAATGTAACTTTGTAATGGCATGTGTTACTGCCATAAAAGCTGGATTTGTATTTTCCCATGTATATTTATAGAATATGAATGCATTATCATTTATCTTGTGTTTCAGCTGGAGAGCCATCATTGACCACCTGATGACTCATGACAAGACCACATTCAGAGACCTTATGAGTAAGCCTTTTGATTCTTCACTAGTGTTAATTTAGAAACAAGTGTAAGTGCATTTACCAAATCATATTTTCCTGAGACGAGAGCTTGCACTTCAGATCCCAAAAAATCTCTTGTCCATTCAGATGATAAAAATATATGCTTATTTGACACAGTTAATAGCCCATTAAGATGTTAAAGACTGGCCCACAGATTAAGAAAGTGTCTGTTTCCCTCTCCAGCCCGCGTTGCTGTGGCCCAGAGCAGCTCTCTGAGTCTGTTCACCAACAGAGACGCAGAGCTGGAGCAGAGGGCCATGCTGCTCAAACGCCTCGCCTTCACCATCTACAGCAGCGAAGTGGACCAGTACCAGAAATACCTGCCGGACATCCAAGGTGAACAACAAAACACAGAGACATGGAGCAGCAGTTATCAGCTCTGCTTTAGGAGAACATTTCCCACAACAAGCAGAATCAAAGTTAAGCAGAGGCCCCTTATAGACCATGTATTAACATCCATCCTGTCTGAACGCACTCAAAAGCTTCCTAAATGCATCTTGAGATCAGATCACTAAGATTGCATTCTAATGTGGTCTGAGATGCATGTGTACACTGTGTAAATGGTTTGAATTCGTTTTCTAGTCCTGATGACCACTAGAGTGCTTTACACTTCTGCCATTCACCCATGCATTCCTTTTATCTTTCACGCATCACTCATACACTACCTGCACAGCCATCAGGGGCTATTTTGGGTTTTGGTATCTGGAAAGTGCAATAGCAGAGCTGGGGATTGAACCAACAACCCTCTGGTTAGTGGAAGACCCATTCTGACTCCGTAGCCTCCGTCAGTTCCAGATGTGTGAGAGGAAATGTGTACTGTCCCACCTACTCCGCTGACATTTTCTGACCTGTTACCTGCTCTCTCTTACTCTCTCACGCTTGAAACATAAACACATAGACGACTAAAAACAACATGTGTTCTTTGTGAACAGAAATGACGCACCGGTTAATTTGCATTTAGAGTGGGGAAGTGAGATCTGATCACAAGTGGTGACAGGAGACCCATTTTATTAGTAAGTGTGAACAGGCAAACCTAGTGTTGTCCACCTGTGATTGGACCTCTCAGGACAGATGTAAATACCAGGTCTGAGCAGAGCCAAGATGGACTGTGTTGAGTCCATTAAAGGATACGTTCACATGTTGACAGTTTATACTGAAAGACAAAGCTTTTTAACCTTCATGTTTTACCACTTTCATTGAGCAAGTGTGTCAATGTTTGTTTATTTCTGTGTGTGTTTGTGTGCGCATTCAGAGCGTCTGGTGGAGAGCCTGCGTCTTCCACAGGTGCCCATCCTCCATGCTCAGGTGTTCCTGTTCTTCAGAGTGCTGCTGCTGCGCATTTCACCTCAACACCTCACCTCTCTGTGGCCCACCATGATCACTGAACTGGTGAGCACCACATGTCACACACTGTACCATCATGTTTTTCATTCTTGCTGTCTCCTACACTTATTGACCTACTCGCAAATAAATCAACTCACATGCACGAAACTGTTGTTCTGTAGGTTCAGGTGTTTCTACTGATGGAGCAGGAGCTGACAGCGGATGAGGACATATCAAGGTATCTGCGGACACCGCAAACTAGCTGCAAATAAATATCCAAATCGCTACTATCTGTGCTCCTCTAATGATTTATCCTCTCCTGTCCATATCTAGGACATCAGGTCCGTCAGTGGCTGGGTTGGAGACCACGTACTCTGGTGGAAACGGCTTCTCCACATCCTACAACAGCCAGCGCTGGCTCAACCTCTATCTGTCTGCCTGCAAGCTCCTGGACCTGGCCTTGGCTCTTCCTCCTGAGAGTCTGCCTCAGTTCCAGATGTCAGTACCAACAAACAAATATGGGTCGTAAAAGGCTTTGCATGTGATAGGACCGGGTCAGAGAATCAGTAACAGACATAATTTGTCAAAAGTGGAGATTGTGTATTTGTTCATGTCATTGTTTGAGATAGATGAAAGATGCTGGGATAATTTGTAGAAACGGCCCATTTTCGATATGTGGAGGGTATTTGAATGGGCATGTGAATATGTCACTCTTTTAATGCTTTGGTAGTTCGTTGAATAGATCAAAATAAGGTAATATCTGAGTGAGATCTGTCTCGTCACAGGTACCGCTGGGCCTTTATCCCCGAGGCCTCAGACGATTCCGGATTGGAAGTGAGACGCCAGGGGACTCATCAGAGGGAGTTTAAGCCCTACGTGGTCCGACTGGCCAAGCTGCTGAGGAAACGGGCCAAGGTATCTCATCCTCCCTCTGTCTGCACAAGGTTATTAAGGGATGGAAACAAATGACTGCCTCTTCAAAAGAGTGTTCAGGGAAAGGCTCTTTAAAGGATTTGAAGTTTTATTTTTTTTTATTTTGGAGCCCAGTTCATTCATGTGGGCCATATTGAAGAATAGAAATTCTGAGATTTCAAGACTATAGTTGTAATATTACGAAATTTAAGTAATAATTAAATGAGGCTAAAGTTGTCGTTGAGGGAAAACTTTTAGAACCTGTTCTTGCCATAGCTTCACACCTTCTGGATCCAAAATGTTGAACAAGTCTCATTGTAAAACTATGAAACCCCCTAAATATCACATAGATGTAACTAACAATACACAGTTGATGCACTTTCCTTCAACTCAGAGTGTAATTTCTCTCAGAAATACACACTTTCTTGCCCAGTCTTCTCAAAGACTTAATACTTTTGGAACTATGAAGCTGATGATACTAAAACTGTGACTCTAATCTCATAATATTACAACTTTATTCTCGACAATGCATTTTCCACCTGCAGAATGGCACATACATGTTTCTTCTTCAGTCATTTCTTATCTGATTCCTTCTTCCTCAGAAAAACCCAGAGGAGGACTGCTCCACGCGAACCCTGTCCTGGGAACCAGGTCACCTAATGCTGACCCTGTACGTGATCCGCAGCATGGAGCAGCTGCTGCCGTTCTTCAACCTACTCAGCCAAGTGTTCAACAGCAAGGCTAGCAGCCGCTCAGGTGCCGCCTTCCCTCACAACCCCGCAAACTCCTCCTTCCAGGGCCACAAGGAGGGCCACAAACTGGAGAGCCAGAAAGTGTTCTGGAGTCGAGCGCGGCAGAACATTGAGGAGATGGTGGAAAAAGACTTTCTCGAGGGACTCATCAAGACGTGAGGACACGGAAAGGGACAGAGTAACATGGGGATTAACTCATTACTGATCAACACTCGTGAAAAACCTCAACCTGTACATTACAAAACAAGGGAAAACAAGTGGAGAAAACATTGTTTGTACATTTTTTTCTATTTATAATGATTATTTTACTTTTCAAAAGCTATTGTCTTTCATTTTAATTATTTGTATATATGGAGCAGCTTTGATGACTGACTTTTAACATTACATTCAAGTCCTTTGGGGCAAAGTGAAGATGCTGTGCCATTCCATATTGATGTGACTTAATAAATAAAGATTTATAATAGGAGTGTTACTTGGCCTGTGTCGTTCTCCCCAAAATATTTGAAATGCTTTTTTGTTCTGTAACTGTCTCTTCAGTACAATTGAGATTAATTTTATGACACAACATTACTAAGAAGTCTGTGTGTGTGCATGTCCATCTATAGTTATGAGGGTCAATGTTGGTTCAATACCATCAGTGTGAGGACATTTTCCTCACAAATTCAAAGGGCTGTTTGAGGTTTAAGACTTGGTTTTAGGGTTAGAGTAAGAAAGTTGTGTGTGTGCGAACACGCACAAATGAGCAGATGTGCAAGCTTATTACCACAAACTGGGTTTAAGGTTATGGTAAATATTAAATGGGATGATTTTACATGGCATCTATACAGTTTCAACAGTTACTCTAACGACATTACTACAGGTCACATTTACCTGTTCACATACACTCTCATAAAGTGATTCTATACAAAGCACTTTCTCTACCGCACGTCATTCAGAAGGATCCAATGTCTTGCTCAGGGACCCTTGCGTCAGATTGGAGCAAACACCGACATTCTGTTTGTTTACCTCTTAACATCTTGATAAACTCAAGATTCAGTTCAAATCTATCTATTATGAACCAATCCCAGCTGACATTGGGTGAGAGACGGGATACAGCCAGGACAGGTCCAAAACATACACAGATAAACAACCATGCACACTCACATTCATGGTTAATTGAGAGTCTCCAGTAAACCTTACCCCAGTCTGCATGTCTTTGGGATTCTGTGGGTTCCTGGAGAAAAATACGCAAATATAATCATTCAAACTCCGCATTGAAAGACCTCAGCTGAACTGTGATTCGAACCAGTAACGTTCTTGCTGTAGCAACTGCACCAGCTTTCTTCAGTTTTAAGGACAACCAAAGGCTACTACAGGTTCTCTATCATGTTTGGAAATGGAGGATGAGGTGAGGGATATTCATCTGCAATATGCAACTTCACCACTAGATTTCACTAAATTCTACACACTGAACCTTTAAATCCCTTAAAAACAGCAACAATTACCCTATAAACCTATATAGTTCTGGTCTGAACTGATCCAGACGTTAATCTTACAAATACTCAACTACAAATCACAGATTTTACTTGATTGGATGTAAAGATGTACTTCCCCTATAAGAATACTGTATTTCTACATGCCTTTAGATACCATGTTAATCTATTATTCTTACTTATGCATTATCACTATATCATTATCACAATCAGCTTTTAATGATCGGAATGAACAACAGACCAATGACTGATCTGAATCAGCAGTCCAATCAGAAACACAGATCACATCAGCACCATGGACAGAGACTGACTCCTCCTGATTGGCTGTTTCATGCATTAATCCATATGACTGTCTCTTGCTGAAGAGAAAACTGTGTCATGTGAAGCAGTCTCCACATGACCTTCATATGATGGCAGCGGCATGACGAGCATCAAGCTTGGCTGCAGAGGAGCGTCCTTAACCCCTCACGTCCTTTCGCCCCCTCGAAGCTCTCGCGATGACAGGCCGCACCTCTGGTTGGTCACCGCTGCGTCACCTGACAGAGAGGCTGTGGATAGTGGGCGGGGCGCTGCCAGTGATGTTACTAAATTAATAATTAAATAAACAAGTGGATGTCAATCCTGTGAAAACAGTGACGGTACAGAGGGAAGCGTCCAGCCGAGGAGGAGGAGGAGGAAGAATTTGAAGGAGCGCTGGTGATGAAGATGCTGATGATGCTAGCCAGGGCCTGAGGTTCCCCCCGCTGATACACAGGGACAGGCGGACTGCTGCTGAGGATTATCCCGGAGACTAGAGGACGGAGGACAAGGAGGAGGAGGAGGCAGAGAGCATCATCCGGAGGCTGAGCCACAAAAGGAAAAGCAAGAGGGAACCTTGGAGAGGATTTCTGCAGTTGGATTAATTTGATTTGCTTCTTCAGGCTGATATTTCTCAGAGGATACTGGCCTCCAGGAAGGAAGTCAATTCAGCATTGATCAAGAAACACAGGCAGATGATATCCGGCCTAACTGAGTGAGAATCTGACGTTAAATTAGACGTGTTAATTTCCCCTGCTGTGTTCGTGTGCTGGGAATATTCATTTCTGTGTGTGCGTGTGTGTGTGTGTGTGTGATCGTGTGTGTGATTGTGTGTATCTATATGCGCGTGTGTGTGTGTGCAGCACCATATCGGACGCTTGATACTATTGGACCTGCTTGGAGAGAAGATGTCGGGTCAGACGTTGACAGACCGCATCGCCGCGGCGCAGTACAGCCTGACGGGATCCGAGGTGTCTCGAGCGGTGTGTAAATCCACCACACATGAGCAGACCGCTCCAAAGAAGAAGCACCTGGAATGTGAGTTGAAGAAGAAACACCCTCCGTCTATCCATCTATCTATCTATCTCTATACGGTAACCCTCCATCCATCCATCTCATGATCAATCATTACGCCATGCACCATGGTGGTTGCCTCCTCCCTCCCATCCATCCAGTCATCCAGTGTGTTAGACACATGCACACACGACCTCCCCCCCCACACACATACACACACAGACACAAACACACGTGCACAACCTTGCTCTTATATCTTAATGAGGAGTCATAGGATACCCCTTGGCATAATCCATTCCCCACACCTTTGCCCTAACCTTAACCATCACAACTAAATATTTGACCCTAAACCCGACCTTTAACCTAATTATAACCCTAAAGCCTCAACCCTCAAACAGCCCATTAAAAGTGGGGACCAACCTTTATGTCCTCACTATATCAAGATGGCCTCTCTCCTTTAGGTCTAGGCTCATAAAGATACCCCACAATCTAATTCACACACCCACACATGTGTGTGAGTCATCCACTACTTAAAGCAACACAATGCAAGACTAGCTCCCCACCATACTCTGGCTCCCTTTGGTGAATATGAGTTCTGTTCTGAGGCTGACATCCCTGACATGTTACATATCACATCCAAATGTTTGGCTCATTTATTTAGCTAAACCTCTATTAAACTAGCCAATTGACAATTTCAATTCCACAGCCCAACTTCTAGCAAACAAAACAGCACACGACGAAGCAAACAAGGAATCATCAGACTTTCTTGTCCAATAACAACAACCCCAGCTCAGCATCTGTCCTGCAGCCTTTGGCCTCTCGTTGCTCCGATAGTCGCACGTATGTTTTCTTACTCTCTCACTTTCTGTTTCCCTCTTCCTCCGTCAATTCGGCCTATTCGGTTCCCCTGTAGCTCTGCTGTGATGACCACACTGAGAATGGAGAGCTAGTTGTCTCTTAAAGCTAGCTTTAGCTCTTGTAGCTAAGGCATTAGTGAATCGTGATTGGGGATGGAGACGCAATAGGGAGGTCCTGTTGATACATGTGCTCGTTTTACAGCTTTACCTGAACAAGTTGCACTTGGACATACATCCGGGTGGTAAGAACTGTTAAAATGATGGAAATCATTTATGAGAAACATTAATTAACGTCTAAATAGAATTTTTATTTTGGACAATGTCCCATCCAATATTGGGGAGGTGGAATTTATGACCTACACCACAGCCAGGTGCCATTTTGGCCTAAATATTGGGTAGAAGTCATGTTCATATACAGCCTGTAGCTGGACAGTATAAATGCTGACTGGACTGAATGCCTGATGAAGTAACACCATTGATAGACCAGGGGAGTGTTGGGGTTCCCCATTGGCTGTGACTCTTTCAAAATGAATTGGTGCAACAGTTTCTATTGGATCATCAGAGGAGCGTTTACAGATAGTGTTGCCATATTCTAGCCTTTGTTGCTTGAGTCACTGACATTTCTAGCCTGGGTGCCAGACGAACTTAGCCCCGCCCACAACATTTGTTGTTCGGGAAGTTCGGTCTGGAGTCGCTCCGTTGGGGAGAAACTATGCTCGAACAGAAGCTGTTCGATCCAATCAAATCTTCAGGGCGGGCTTTATACGATGATGGACAGGTGATCAAGAGTAACGTAATCAACCACGTCATCAAAGTAGGCTTGGATAGAATGCCTGCCGCTGGAGAGCTGAGATGTGTAGATGCTGCATTTGAGTCTGTTTTAGGAGACATCGACAGCGCATTCATTTTGAAAGAGGAACAGAGAACGCGGAGGCGACGCCAAAGCGCCGCGTCGCGCTAATCCCTATCGCGCCGGCGCTTGGCTGTTAAACACCGGACGCTGAAGCGACGCTGACCCGCCGGGCAGCGCTAATAATATCACCTGTTGATCCAGTAGTATTCAAGCATACCGGTATACTTACTTGTTGCTCCAACATTAAGCAACAGCGTCCCAACATTTGTCTCTCTTGGTGTTGTCTTTATACAACATGTTCCGAGGATCATACAACTCACTGCACTTCTCCACTTCAATTATTAATTTAATGTCATCCATGTTGAAGCACTTCTCCGCTGTTTGCTCCGTTAAATGTCGGGTGTGGAGGGTAAAGACATTTAATAATGTCATTGGTAAAACTCCAGGAAAACAGAAGGGGACTTCAAAGTATTTAAATTAATTTCAGTGTGTTTCCTGTCGCGATACGCTCGTGTCAAGCGGAAAAAATAGACTCGACGCCGAAACGATCGCTGCACAGAGCGAGGCAGCTTTGGGGCAGAGCGGCGCTTCAGCCTCCGGTGTGACCCGCACAAAGGTTTAACATGGGAGTGGATGGGAGCCAGCTGTTATTTAAGGCTTGGCGCTGCGCTTCAGCGTCAGGTGTGAACCCGGCATTAGTAAATAACTCACAATGATTCGCTTAACATACGTCACATACTACGTTGCTCTGATTGGTTGTAGGTCTATCCAATTGAGCGAAGAGGAATTATATTTCCTGGTTCGGTTGAAACACGCCCCATAATCACAGCCCAATGGAGCGGTCTCAGACTCACATTCTGACTAGAATTGTAAGTATGACAACGTCAGGCTATGACATTTCAGTCCCAGCTAGCGACTTTTTTCAAGGAAAGATATTGAAAAATCTAACGATTCCTGTGGGTGTCACCGTTAAGAATTGTCCCGTGAACACAAGATCAGGCACAGCTCACCTCTCATCCAGTTTCAGTTTCCTACATGAATATAGCACATGGGTTATAAAGAACAGCATCAGCTTTGAAGTGGCTTCTAAGTGAGTGCAGGTTACCATGTGGCTTTAAAGGGTGTTTTAATCAGTAATTTATCACACTTGTTCTAGTGTCTGAGAGCATAAACAGAAAAAATCATATAGGAGTTCAATACGACTTTGTTGCGTTAGGTATCTCATTGTTCCCGTTTTACATCATCTGGCGACATTTTCTGACTTTCCATTGAAATTAGTTGTTAACAGTTGTAACACTACACAGCTTTTAACTGCGTCATCAATTTTGCACATGAACCATTTGCCTTCTAGAACAGGTTTTGACTGAGTCTTGTTTCTTGGTGCAGTTGGCTGATTTGTTGGCGTATTGAATTGTACAAATAAGGGAGTGAAAAGATGGAGGCAGGGATCCAGTTTTATTTAAAACGCTAAAAAAGAAACGTGGATAAAGCCTATAAAGTATTTGGAAACGGTTTAATGCAAACACAAACCACACATATGCAGCTTGCACAGAGTATTTTGATGCTTTTTCATATTTTAGTGATTCTACCCAGTGAACGTCTACACACAGAATGATTCAAATATGAAAAAGTATGGTAAACTCATAAATTGTATGAACGTGGACAGAGGAAAAGTGATGTTTGGGAAGGTGAGCAGGAGAAGGGGACAACTAAAAGAGTGACAGCCACCTTTCACTAAGTAGACCAGTGGAAATGGAGGGAGGTGAAGAACGCTAAGACATTAAGGAAGGGGGGACTTCCCATAAAAAATATGTTTCTAAATTGTGTCTAATTCTATTATTGACAACTGTGCGATGACTCAGCTGCACCACAAATGCACTTTTGTCATCAGGTGACATGAGCCATCGTCGTCATTAACATTTCTGTCTGAGGAAAGTTCATCAAGTCCAATTACTCAATTTGAGTTTGTGTCCAGACTAAAAAAATAAAACTGAGGGATGAGCTGCATTCAATCCAATCACAACAAAGTGGAACATTTACCCACTCGCCAAAGTGTGTGTCAGCACTTTGCAGGTCGACGCCGGAGCACTTCTCTGCCACATATCGTTTCCTCCTCACCCACAGAAAGAGGAAAAAATATTGAAATAACAGATCGAGCAATTATTAAATTATTATTCAAATACAAACATGATAAACAATGTTTTAAGTCTCATATTTAGCCCGGTTTTACCTGTATTCACTAATCTAATTTTTTTTTAAAGAACGTCACATCACAAATCTGTCATTACTTTTAGTGACAATGTGAAACTTTCAAAGGAAGAATAACACAAATGTGTCTGTCTTACTTTTTAAATTCACAAGCGTAAAGATTTACTTTGCTGCTACAACCTTCCTTGGTCTGGTAAGACAAGTTACTCAATGATAGATGGTAGCTAATATAAATCAACTGTTTCTCAACATCTCAGCATAATAAACACAAAGATCTTCTTAAAGCAACAATGCATTAGATAGATTCCCTATCCTATTGTCCTGGAAACTGATCAACAAAGGTTTTAGATTTTACTAACAAAGTGAACCCATGTTTTCATCATAAGTTAACCTGACTGATCGTAGGTTAATAGCTACAGTCGATCCATAATTTCCTGCCCTTCTTGGGTTCGTTTAACTCTGATATTATAATCATTTAAATTCCAAACTGACATTTTCCCAGGCCGCTGCTCCGGGATACAAAAACATTTGCAGCTTCGGTGCCATTAGAACGTTTGCGTGTCGAATAAACCTGTTGGTATTCACATTTCCCAGAGCAACATTAAAGAACCGTATTACACACACATTATTATATCTAATTATACGACATTACTAATCACAATCATCATACTTAGTATGAAAAGAGAACAGAATCAATTTCTATAAACAATGTAATGCATACAAGCTTGTATTACAAATGAGTTCACTGACTCAATCACTCATCTTCACAATTAGCCTCTGATTCCACTTCACAGATCCTCCCATCATGCTAATGCAGTCTGTCACAAAATGTTTTGCTGTTTGCACTGTAATGGAATCAACCACACAGTATCATGGATTCAGTATGTTTCTATGGCCAATGGACATTGCAATTATTTTTAAAGCAATGTGTACGTTTAAATTGTATTCAAATACTAGACAGGTAATATTGTTTGCCATCTTAGATTCTTGTTTTATTTTAAGTTTTCATGTTTTCTGGCTTTAATCTACAGAGCTGATTATCAGTTTGACAGAAACTTGACAGTGGAGCGAACAATTGTCAGTGTCCAAGCAGGCTCCATCGGTTGAATTTATTAAATAAGGAAGTTGTTTGATCTGATCATCAATGTTTAAGCAATATCATGCATAAAACATGAACTTAGCTGTGTTTGACGTCACCCTATCCAGATGTGACGAGTAGTAAAAGGTTGTTCTGCTTTTGTCAGAAAATGACTGGGTTCTTGACAGATCAGTGTCCACAGTCAAAAAATGATCTCTTATAGATTGTTCCACAGGCAGACTGATCTAGTTCAGCAGCAGGACAGTAAGCTGCTCAGTCTGTGACCCCACAGCCCCAGACAGAGAGACAGAGAAAACCTGAGAAGATCAGAAATCCGTTTTTGGCCCGATTCAGGTGCTTCAGTCTTTTTGTGGATCAAAAGCCTCCTAAACTGATTTTTGAATTGAGCAGAATGAATGAACGACGTCTTACTTTTCTCCTTTACTGTTGTTTAAGAACAAATAGCAGCTCCTCAACATCTATCAGCTGAAGGCAACTCCAACAAAATCCACTAGCCATTGTTCTGAAGTAAACAAAGAGCCAGAGAAGTTGTAAATAAGCGAAACAGAAACCGCAAGACACTCAACACCAGCATAGAAGCGTTTCGGTGGTGTAATTGAAGCCTATCTCACACACACCTACTCACAACTATGAATGCTCGGCCCCTTCCGGAGGCTACCTGCGTACCTATGACTTAGCTTTGACGCAGAAGCCTGCAGTTCTTTTTTGCTTTTACTGAAGAGGTGGACAGACAAGTAAAGACTAAATAAATAATGCCACTAGTAGTAGTAATAGTAGAGTTGTGTCTCCAGAGGGTTGGCAAGAATATGGAAACACATTTGCCTGACAGATAACTGAGATACTGGTCAGTAGCAGAAGCACAGTTTACTCAGAACGCCTCATTGCTCGAGTGTCTTAGAGAGGGATCCTGATTACAGTGGTCCATGTGTGTGCATGTGCATGCATGCACGAAAACAGGCACGGATGCCACATGCCGTTGGCAACATCCCAATACCGGATTTTTGTGATGATCCAATTGAGTGTCTTTTTTTGGAGGAGGGAGGTGCAGAGGAGGAGGTGCAGCTGTGAGTCAGCTGCCTGAATGGGTTGAGGTTGTTGGCATTAGGAGAATGGATAATCAACGAAGACCATTGCTAAGACAAGACATGACATAGAGTAGAAGCCGTTTGTGCTTCAGATCTGAGTCCTGTTCAGACAGGACACAGTTTGTACAGGGACTATGTTTACATGGACACCAATATTCATGGTAACTCCCGTTTGTCAATGTCATAATTATGATGTACACTTGATGTACACTACATAAAATGATTCTGAATATTCCATGTCTTAATTTGATTATTGCTTATTCCAGGTATGATCTTATTTGGTTTAAGGTTATCAGAATGCTGTTTACATGGCAGTTTCTTATTCAAACTATTGTCTTTATCGGATTGATATCAAAAATACATTTTTCAAAGTGTTTTCTATCAGCAGTGAACTTTTTGCATACTGCTCATGTGCACTGAACACCTCAGGCTAAGAAAAAAACGACGCACTATATTGTTTGCAACCTGCAAACAAAAACAGTTGTGTCTGATCTGGGTGTAAAGGTGCTCTGTGCAGTCTTGTACCATTGGAGTGATGGCCTTATCTGTGGGTCCCTGTTTTGTTTGCATCACACAGAAAACAGAATTGTGTAGGATTTAAAATATCAAAATTAAGGAAATGCATTCATCAACAATGTAAACATAACTCTTGTTTTTTTAGCATGTTTAATACACCATACTTCATATACAGCAATAATCTGAAGCTATCGCTTATTGCAACTCCATACAAATAAAAAAAATGCATCTTAATTGTAGCAGTGCTTGCATTTGTCTTGTCGATTGTGTCTACGACAGGACAATTAAAGATTTATTTATGTTTAAAGTAAGTGCATAGGTAACTTTTAAATCAGAGCTATTGAATATATTTGATCTTGGTAGAGTAGTGTGACCATCAAGCACATGTGCAGGCACATGACTCAGGCCTGCAAGATGGAGTGAGGAATGACACCCGCAAGCCATTTTCACAGGCACTAGTAAATCCTATGATGTAGTGATGTGTGGGATGAGCGTCAGACAGTACTGTTAGAAATATGAGAATTATACCGTGATCGCTGAATAACATAACATAATGTACTGATGGATAGCAGGCAATTCTATATCGTGGCACCTTGCTTGTTCAGTTGCTTATGGGAAATAATTGAAGGCAGCGTTTTTATAGTTTGCTCAGTATAACAACTGAGCTACTTTTTAGTGTGAATCCAAAGTCCTGGAGTATAGATAAGACAACATGCAGGGTATCTGCTGCCCAGAGGAAGACAACTAGAGAAGCAGGAAACAGGGTTTGAATGTCTGCCAAATGAAGCTGGCTCTGTTTCCAAAAGCAGGCCCGTCTGCTCCTGCTGCTCCTAATAGTCTCCATCTTTATGTACTCATGTTGCCCTCACCTCTTAATCCTCCTGCAGTGAAGATTGTTAAAACAAATATATAGCTTGAAGGTTTTGCTTTCAAAAACTATTTCTGATTTTACTTCACGGCTGAGAATTTGTCTGCTTTTGCTGCAATAATTATCACCAGTGCTGCTGCTGCTGCTCTAAATCGAGTCCCTCCAATTAACAGGTTTTTCAACACAGAGATGTGATTTAGCTCTGCCTAGAGCAAATGCAGAATATATAACCTGCAGTGTGTGTATTTGAGTATTTGGTGAGGGGGGTTTAAGGCAGGAGGGTAAGCGGAGAGAAGCATAAGCAGCGTGCTGAGTCCCCTTCGGCTGCTATAGTGCTGTTACCACAACATGAGTCACCATCAATATGTTGCCACATGTGAGAGGCAAACGCTTTTCTTGAACTAGGGAGAGGGGAGAAGAGGGTGAGGTGTGGGGGCTTTAATCCTAACCAAAGCCATTTAATTTTGAGTAGCAACATGTACTTGTTATATATTAGTACATATATATTACCGCAGCTGCAAAATTTGCTCTTCAGGTACACTGACAATTTTGTCAAATTTCCCCTTGTTGTTGTTGTTGTTGTTGTGTCATGAATACAAATTTAATTAGATTAATTATGAAGCTACCATGAAGAGGCAGCCAGCTAAGCTGATTGGAAACTGTGAAAACCACTGTATTTGCAGGTTTTGCATTTCATTTCTTTACATCATTAAACAGATACATTATAAAGTGTTATTTGTTTAGCTTAAGAGATGCAGATGCAACTTTCTAAGTTAGAAATATTCAGGTACGCAGCTCGTTTGTCACCTGCTTGCCTGGAGATTATATTTTTCCAAAAGATATTTACCAGCCAAATGTGCATAAAGGATTTAATGTCTCCCAGCAGCAGTAACACATTCTGCTAAGGCTGGAAGACGTAAGTCGTTGGAAGGAATACTTGAACAGTATTAAGGCAACCTGTCTTCACTAGAAACAAGGAAAAGTATTGAAGGCAAAATATTGTGTTCACAGGAGCAGCAGCGGTGTGGCGTGTCTGAACAATGTCAGTGAAACTGACATGAAATGAGAAAAATGTAGGCATCTCCACTTCCTAACCCAACACTGTCCGTGTGGATAAGGATCAAAATTAGAAAAATCATCTCACTTTAAAAAGTAGAGCCTAATGATAAGTAAGTTAATGCTGGGTATTAATTACTATATTAACAACAGTAAATATTATATATTTAAGAATTATTCCTGTATCTGTGTCTTTCATAGAATCACTGCATACTCAAAAAAATCTAAAAGTCAATCTAAAGCTTGTGGTTGGTTATAGTATTAAGATCCTTAAGATTACCATTTTACCTAAATCAACAATCGGACATAAAACAACAACAATATATACAGTGAGAACAATAAATTATGGGCGCGTGCGGTGCTAAGGTGCAGTTATACAGCTTAAGTGCAGCTACTAGTCCTCCCATATTTCTTCCTTTCTTCATCCGGATTTTCTATTTGAAAACTATTGCCCCTACTCTGCTCTTCTTTCTTGTTCTCTACATTAAAATGATTCATTATAGTGCCTGCTCTATGGTGAGTTGCAGTCAACAGAGGAATGTAAAAGGAGCTTGGTCAGAGCATGCACTGCGGTGCTGATCTCACAGCCTGTATCCTTGAAAGCCCCAGAATGCATGTCTAATGTCACATTGTGTGGGAGGTGGAGTGTCCTACTCACAGTAGTGTGCGTTCAAATTAATGACCTGGAACCAGGAACCCCCATACATCTACTGACAGACCACTATCTCTTCCAAATCTGAGCAGCTGATTCAAATTGATTTGCTTCTCCTATTTTGATACCACCCACTTCTCTCCATGGCTTTCTCTCCACTTTGTGATGTTCTCTGGAGGTCGTGATGCCCTTGAGCATCTAAGTCTTTGGATAAAAACGTTAATTTTCTGTGCAGCTTTATCACTGGAGTCAGCTCAATTTGACAGAATGTAAAGAAAGAGGCTTGCTTTACCCAGAATAGGATGCAGGTTGACAGTGTTTTATCCTAGTATGAAGGTACAGTAAGGGGCAGCAGTTTTAGGAGGTGAAACATTGATGTATATACCTGGCTGTATATCAATAACTGAAGGTTTCCAGCCTTAGGACCTGACTTCGCAATAAAAAAAAAGTTGAAGGACCAATTGGAAACTTGTTGATTGGTAATTCGATGTTTGACTAATGATATCCAGACAGAAGATATAAAGGCTCTGATATGAGCATGTGAGAGAGCACTGGTAGTCAGTCTGTGGACAAGAAGTCCGACGATTAGAGTTATTAGGAAAAGATTGAACAGCAGCATAAAGCAAATCTGTTCACCATGAGAAAAGTCTGCCTTGAATTGGTTTGTGGAGTTATGGGTAAGATGCACGAGGATCGTCCACAGGCCAATGAACAGTATATTTACTGCTTGGTCACTGAGTGAGAGAACATCACAGTTAATCTACCTGTAGAGGGATAATGAGACAGCTGTTCCTATAAGTGTCTTCAGTGTTAAACAGCTAGGCATTAACAGCAGTGATGTGAGCACTGAACAGACTAAATGTTAGCTACAGAAAAAAAAATATATACAGTTTATCCATTTCATTTGCTGCTTCACTATCATAGCTTTACCCAGAAAGCATCTCTCTCTCTTTGCTAACATCAATCTAACAGTAGTAGCAGTGAAGCCAGGGAGAACAAGCACTATAGCCCTATGCTATAAGATTTATTCCTCATGTACTCATGTTTACTCTGATATATATAAACTTAGTTTGTGTATTTACATGTGTCTTTGTATTCTTGCACCATAGCATAGAATCACCACTCCACCAACTGAGTGCAATGTCAGTTTGTCAAGGTGTCTATATGAAGAGAGTGACACTGCTATCTGTGTGCACCAGTTCTCTCATATGTCGATTTCAGCCTCTGCTTTTCCTGCAACCCATTGGTCTCCTCTTTGTTTGGCTGCCACACCACATTGGTGTGATGCTACGTGGCTATACAGTGCATTCTGGGTAATTTTTTCTCTCTCCCTGTGCGTTGCTTGAGGCTGAGTGGAGCTATAAATAAATGCTGCGCTTTCATGGTCCATTCATGTGTAGCTCAACAAGGCAACACTCATGCAGCATGGCGTGCACCACGCTGCACTCTCTAAGATAAAACGCTCTCTGATCACACCGGTCCTCATGTATCATGTGTCCTCTCCCATTCAACACTGATCTGATGAAATAGGATAAACAATAGAAGATACTCAGGACAGAAAATGACATAAATATTCATCACAGAGGTTATATGAAGGACAGATACTGTTTGTGAATGCAGTGGTGGATGTAATGTTAATTCTTTCAGCAGCGTAAAGCCTGGTATGACTCATACAAATGTGGCTCTGTCTCGATGACCCCTATAAGCCTGCTACCGTGGGAGTTTTGCACCTGTGCAGTGATTTCAGCAGAACTTTAGGGAATCGTTAATGGCATTGCAAATACGAGAGCTTGTTGCCAAGGAAACCACCTTGGCATGTCCCTAGTGGTATGTTCGTCCAATTCCATCTATGAGATAGACGAGGTGGATGTTGTGTGTATGACGTGCAGGCTTTTGTATATGCTTAAGAGTCCTGCGATGGATTCATTCTCTGTAGCTCAATCGTACTCACAAACAGGGGCTTTGACATCAGTTGCATTTTTAAATATGTTAAAGGGTTGCATTTGAAACTGGATACCTGTCAGATATGTCTTGAGTGTAGTAAGCACTAAAGGCATCCTGATATGCTTTTCAGTGACAGTTATCTGACACTGTGTCAATAGAGCAAACAAGAGTCCAAAATGTGAGCGAAGAAGATTTCAATCAATGAAAGTCGGCTGCTGCTAATGCCATGGCAGGTTAAGCCCGATAATATGCCATGATTTTACTTTTGTCCAAATCTCCATTAAAACAACTAAAAACCCTTTTTTGATTTATAATGCTCACTTTTAACTGGTTAAAAATTACTTTACAAACACTCATATGTCATCTCATTATGACCCGGTTTCGATTCCCGGCTAATGCAACAGAGTATCTTTAGCCAATGATTTATATCTCAAGAGTAGGTGTATTGATCGCTATGTCCAATAGAGATTGACAGGAATGTTGACAGAGCCTCACCAATCAATCAATCAATCAATAAAATTGTATTTGTATAGCCCATATTCACAAATTACATTCATCTCATAGGGCTTTAACAGGGTGTGGCATCCTCTGTCCTTAACCCTCAGCAAGAGTGAGGAAAAACTACTAAAAACCCTTTTAACAGGGTAAAAATAAGTAGAAACCTCAGAGAGAGCCACATGTGAGGGATCCCTCTCCCAGGACGGACAGAAGTGCAATAGATGCCACGTGTAAAAACATTCATCATTAAAGTCTTTAGCGGCATTGATGCAGTCCCGCTGCAATCACAGTCCATGGTCAGCAACCAGCAGGACCACGATCCAGCATCCAGACCAGAGGCCACTCCAGTCCTCAGTCACCGTCCACCGCCGCCCACCAGGACCCACCACGAGCCATCGCCGCGGCCCTGGTCCACCTCCTTTACCCAGTGCCAACGCGACACAGGGTCCGCCACCAGCACCACGATCAGCCCACACGACACAGAATCCGCCACACTGGGTCCACCACTGCGACCCCCGATGCGCGATCCACAAACAGCAATCCATGGTGCGGCCACAGAGGCCCTGGATCTGCGGGTGTTAAAGCAAAGGGACCCCGGGGAAGGTTAGGGATGGAGAAGAGGAAGGAGAAGCTGGAAAAAGAAGCTCCGTGTGTCATATGTCATTAAATAGAGCAAGTTACGTTCTGCCTCACTAATTAACTCTAACTATAAGCTTTATCAAAAAGAAAGGTTTTGAGTCTACTCTTAAACAAACAGATGGTGTCTGCCTCCCGAACTGAAATTGGTAGATTATTCCACATGTGAGGGGCTTGATCCAATAACCTGGACAATTGATCAAGTTTCTGAGATTCAATATTTCAGATTCAGGAAGGTTTATTGTCATTCCAAAACTTCAGAGGGGTCTTTGAAGCGGTTTAAACATCAGATAAATTGTCCTTGCAGGGCACAGGGGTCCCTTAAGAGTACGTTTTCGAGAAACAAAAATCTTAAAAAAGGCATATACAAGCATTGGTGGTTCAGTGGTAGAATTCTCGCCTGCCACGCGGGAGGCCCGGGTTCGATTCCCGGCTAATGCAACAGAGTATCTTTAGCCAATGATTTATATCTCAAGAGTAGGTGTATTGATCGCTATGTCCATACTATCCGCGTGGTCTATGGCACTCTGGTATTGGTTCTGTCGTTTGCACAGAACCAATACCAGAGTAGGCCCCACCCTGCTCCAAGTAGACTGAGATCATTGATTTATAATGCTCACTTTTAACTGGTTAAAAATGACTCTTTTTCTGGATTATTCAAGAGTTTATTCAAAGTTTTGACAGCAACATTGGTTTTGTCCTAGTGGCTTGGGACATAACATTTGGACTATTTGGACAGAGTACGGGACAGCAATGTTCTAGAATACACACATGTATCCCTGAATTTTCAGACGTTGGATGCGTAAGCTTATTTGACTGACAATCAGTCCTTCATTTTTCCTCTTCTTTTAAAAATCGCTTTTTTTTCTCACATATTTTCTCTGTACCATTGGCCTCGTTGGCGCAGTAGGCAGCGCGTCAGTCTCATAATCTGAAGGTCGTGAGTTCAACCCTCACACGGGGCATGTGCCTTTTTACATGAGGTTTTGAGCGACCTGGCAACAAGTCATTTACACTGTGCATTCCATAGAGGGTGCAGTTGGAAAGGCCCGGAAACTGTGGAGACAATAAAGAGGAATGAAGTGCATTTCTGGTTCACACTGTCGAAATGAAAGAGTACTTTTATATTTCTGGTGAAAAGCAGAGCAGCTGCAATTTGGACTACTTGCAGTCCAAACCATGTGGTGCTTCTTTGCTATTTTCAGAAAATAGAGATTGACAGGAATGTAGACAGAGCCTCTGCCATAACCTGGACAATTGATCAAGTTTCTGAGATTCAATATTTCAGATTCAGGAAGGTTTATTGTCATTCCAAAACTTCAGAGGGGTCTTTGAAGCGGTTTAAACATCAGATAAATTGTCCTTGCAGGGCACAGGGGTCCCTTAAGAGTACGTTTTCGAGAAAGAAAAATCTTAAAAAAGGCATATACAAGCATTGGTGGTTCAGTGGTAGAATTCTCGCCTGCCACGCGGGAGGCCCGGGTTCGATTCCCGGCTAATGCAACAGAGTATCTTTCGCCAATGATTTATATCTCAAGAGTAGGTGTATTGATCGCTATGTCCATACTATCCGCGTGGTCTATGGCACTCTGGTATTGGTTCTGTCGTTTGCACAGAACCAATACCAGAGTAGGCCCCACCCTGCTCCAAGTAGACTGAGATCATTGATTTATAATGCTCACTTTTAACTGGTTAAAAATGACTCTTTTTCTGGATTATTCAAGAGTTTATTCAAAGTTTTGACAGCAACATTGGTTTTGTCCTAGTGGCTTGGGACATAACATTTGGACTATTTGGACAGAGTACGGGACAGCAATGTTCTAGAATACACACATGTATCCCGAATTTTCAGACGTTGGATGCGTAAGCTTATTTGACTGACAATCAGTCCTTCATTTTTCCTCTTCTTTTAAAAATCGCTTTTTTTTCTCACATATTTTCTCTGTACCATTGGCCTCGTTGGCGCAGTAGGCAGCGCGTCAGTCTCATAATCTGAAGGTCGTGAGTTCAACCCTCACACGGGGCATGTGCCTTTTTACATGAGGTTTTGAGCGACCTGGCAACAAGTCATTTACACTGTGCATTCCATAGAGGGTGCAGTTGGAAAGGCCCGGAAACTGTGGAGACAATAAAGAGGAATGAAGTGCATTTCTGGTTCACACTGTCGAAATGAAAGAGTACTTTTATATTTCTGGTGAAAAGCAGAGCAGCTGCAATTTGGACTACTTGCAGTCCAAACCATGTGGTGCTTCTTTGCTATTTTCAGAAAATAGAGATTGACAGGAATGTAGACAGAGCCTCTGCCATAACCTGGCCAATTGATCAAGTTTCTGAGATTCAATATTTCAGATTCAGGAAGGTTTATTGTCATTCCAAAACTTCAGAGGGGTCTTTGAAGCGGTTTAAACATCAGATAAATTGTCCTTGCAGGGCACAGGGGTCCCTTAAGAGTACGTTTTCGAGAAACAAAAATCTTAAAAAAGGCATATACAAGCATTGGTGGTTCAGTGGTAGAATTCTCGCCTGCCACGCGGGAGGCCCGGGTTCGATTCCCGGCTAATGCAACAGAGTATCTTTAGCCAATGATTTATATCTCAAGAGTAGGTGTATTGATCGCTATGTCCATACTATCCGCGTGGTCTATGGCACTCTGGTATTGGTTCTGTCGTTTGCACAGAACCAATACCAGAGTAGGCCCCACCCTGCTCCAAGTAGACTGAGATCATTGATTTATAATGCTCACTTTTAACTGGTTAAAAATGACTTTACAAACACTCATATGTCATCTCATTATGACTCTTGTTCTGGATTATTCAAAGTTTTGACAGCAACATTGGTTTTGTCCTAGTAGCTTGGGACATAACATTTGGACTATTTGGACAGAGTACGGGACAGCAATGTTCTAGAATACACACATGTATCCCGAATTTTCAGACGTTGGATGCGTAAGCTTATTTGACTGACAATCAGTCCTTCATTTTTCCTCTTCTTTTAAAAATCGCTTTTTTTTCTCACATATTTTCTCTGTACCATTGGCCTCGTTGGCGCAGTAGGCAGCGCGTCAGTCTCATAATCTGAAGGTCGTGAGTTCAACCCTCACACGGGGCATGTGCCTTTTTACATGAGGTTTTGAGCGACCTGGCAACAAGTCATTTACACTGTGCATTCCATAGAGGGTGCAGTTGGAAAGGCCCGGAAACTGTGGAGACAATAAAGAGGAATGAAGTGCATTTCTGGTTCACACTGTCGAAATGAAAGAGTACTTTTATATTTCTGGTGAAAAGCAGAGCAGCTGCAATTTGGACTACTTGCAGTCCAAACCATGTGGTGCTTCTTTGCTATTTTCAGAAAATAGAGATTGACAGGAATGTAGACAGAGCCTCTGCCATAACCTGGCCAATTGATCAAGTTTCTGAGATTCAATATTTCAGATTCAGGAAGGTTTATTGTCATTCCAAAACTTCAGAGGGGTCTTTGAAGCGGTTTAAACATCAGATAAATTGTCCTTGCAGGGCACAGGGGTCCCTTAAGAGTACGTTTTCGAGAAACAAAAATCTTAAAAAAGGCATATACAAGCATTGGTGGTTCAGTGGTAGAATTCTCGCCTGCCACGCGGGAGGCCCGGGTTCGATTCCCGGCTAATGCAACAGAGTATCTTTAGCCAATGATTTATATCTCAAGAGTAGGTGTATTGATCGCTATGTCCATACTATCCGCGTGGTCTATGGCACTCTGGTATTGGTTCTGTCGTTTGCACAGAACCAATACCAGAGTAGGCCCCACCCTGCTCCAAGTAGACTGAGATCATTGATTTATAATGCTCACTTTTAACTGGTTAAAAATGACTTTACAAACACTCATATGTCATCTCATTATGACTCTTGTTCTGGATTATTCAAAGTTTTGACAGCAACATTGGTTTTGTCCTAGTAGCTTGGGACATAACATTTGGACTATTTGGACAGAGTACGGGACAGCAATGTTCTAGAATACACACATGTATCCCGAATTTTCAGACGTTGGATGCGTAAGCTTATTTGACTGACAATCAGTCCTTCATTTTTCCTCTTCTTTTAAAAATCGCTTTTTTTTCTCACATATTTTCTCTGTACCATTGGCCTCGTTGGCGCAGTAGGCAGCGCGTCAGTCTCATAATCTGAAGGTCGTGAGTTCAACCCTCACACGGGGCATGTGTCTTTTTACATGAGGTTTTGAGCGACCTGGCAACAAGTCATTTACACTGTGCATTCCATAGAGGGTGCAGTTGGAAAGGCCCGGAAACTGTGGAGACAATAAAGAGGAATGAAGTGCATTTCTGGTTCACACTGTCGAAATGAAAGAGTACTTTTATATTTCTGGTGAAAAGCCGAGCAGCTGCAATTTGGACTACTTGCAGTCCAAACCATGTGGTGCTTCTTTGCTATTTTCAGAAAATAGAGATTGACAGGAATGTAGACAGAGCCTCTGCCATAACCTGGCCAATTGATCAAGTTTCTGAGATTCAATATTTCAGATTCAGGAAGGTTTATTGTCATTCCAAAACTTCAGAGGGCGTCTTTGAAGCGGTTTAAACATCAGATAAATTGTCCTTGCAGGGCACAGGGGTCCCTTAAGAGTACGTTTTCGAGAAAGAAAAATCTTAAAAAAGGCATATACAAGCATTGGTGGTTCAGTGGTAGAATTCTCGCCTGCCACGCGGGAGGCCCGGGTTCGATTCCCGGCTAATGCAACAGAGTATCTTTCGCCAATGATTTATATCTCAAGAGTAGGTGTATTGATCGCTATGTCCATACTATCCGCGTGGTCTATGGCACTCTGGTATTGGTTCTGTCGTTTGCACAGAACCAATACCAGAGTAGGCCCCACCCTGCTCCAAGTAGACTGAGATCATTGATTTATAATGCTCACTTTTAACTGGTTAAAAATGACTCTTTTTCTGGATTATTCAAGAGTTTATTCAAAGTTTTGACAGCAACATTGGTTTTGTCCTAGTGGCTTGGGACATAACATTTGGACTATTTGGACAGAGTACGGGACAGCAATGTTCTAGAATACACACATGTATCCCGAATTTTCAGACGTTGGATGCGTAAGCTTATTTGACTGACAATCAGTCCTTCATTTTTCCTCTTCTTTTAAAAATCGCTTTTTTTTCTCACATATTTTCTCTGTACCATTGGCCTCGTTGGCGCAGTAGGCAGCGCGTCAGTCTCATAATCTGAAGGTCGTGAGTTCAACCCTCACACGGGGCATGTGCCTTTTTACATGAGGTTTTGAGCGACCTGGCAACAAGTCATTTACACTGTGCATTCCATAGAGGGTGCAGTTGGAAAGGCCCGGAAACTGTGGAGACAATAAAGAGGAATGAAGTGCATTTCTGGTTCACACTGTCGAAATGAAAGAGTACTTTTATATTTCTGGTGAAAAGCAGAGCAGCTGCAATTTGGACTACTTGCAGTCCAAACCATGTGGTGCTTCTTTGCTATTTTCAGAAAATAGAGATTGACAGGAATGTAGACAGAGCCTCTGCCATAACCTGGCCAATTGATCAAGTTTCTGAGATTCAATATTTCAGATTCAGGAAGGTTTATTGTCATTCCAAAACTTCAGAGGGGTCTTTGAAGCGGTTTAAACATCAGATAAATTGTCCTTGCAGGGCACAGGGGTCCCTTAAGAGTACGTTTTCGAGAAACAAAAATCTTAAAAAAGGCATATACAAGCATTGGTGGTTCAGTGGTAGAATTCTCGCCTGCCACGCGGGAGGCCCGGGTTCGATTCCCGGCTAATGCAACAGAGTATCTTTAGCCAATGATTTATATCTCAAGAGTAGGTGTATTGATCGCTATGTCCATACTATCCGCGTGGTCTATGGCACTCTGGTATTGGTTCTGTCGTTTGCACAGAACCAATACCAGAGTAGGCCCCACCCTGCTCCAAGTAGACTGAGATCATTGATTTATAATGCTCACTTTTAACTGGTTAAAAATGACTCTTTTTCTGGATTATTCAAGAGTTTATTCAAAGTTTTGACAGCAACATTGGTTTTGTCCTAGTGGCTTGGGACATAACATTTGGACTATTTGGACAGAGTACGGGACAGCAATGTTCTAGAATACACACATGTATCCCGAATTTTCAGACGTTGGATGCGTAAGCTTATTTGACTGACAATCAGTCCTTCATTTTTCCTCTTCTTTTAAAAATCGCTTTTTTTTCTCACATATTTTCTCTGTACCATTGGCCTCGTTGGCGCAGTAGGCAGCGCGTCAGTCTCATAATCTGAAGGTCGTGAGTTCAACCCTCACACGGGGCATGTGCCTTTTTACATGAGGTTTTGAGCGACCTGGCAACAAGTCATTTACACTGTGCATTCCATAGAGGGTGCAGTTGGAAAGGCCCGGAAACTGTGGAGACAATAAAGAGGAATGAAGTGCATTTCTGGTTCACACTGTCGAAATGAAAGAGTACTTTTATATTTCTGGTGAAAAGCAGAGCAGCTGCAATTTGGACTACTTGCAGTCCAAACCATGTGGTGCTTCTTTGCTATTTTCAGAAAATAGAGATTGACAGGAATGTAGACAGAGCCTCTGCCATAACCTGGCCAATTGATCAAGTTTCTGAGATTCAATATTTCAGATTCAGGAAGGTTTATTGTCATTCCAAAACTTCAGAGGGGTCTTTGAAGCGGTTTAAAACATCAGATAAAATGTCCTTGCAGGGCACAGGGTCCCTTAAAGACTTTTCGAAAACAAAAAAGTCGTTCAGATGCATATACAAGCATTGGTGGTTCAGTGGTAGAATTCTCGCCTGCCACCGGGAGGCCCGGGTTCATTCCGGCTAATGCAACAGAGTATCTTTAGCCATTATTTATATCTCAAGAGTAGGTGTATTGATCGCTATGTCCATACTATCCGCGTGGTCTATGGCACTCTGGTATTGGTTCTGTCGTTTGCACAGAACCAATACCAGAGTAGGCCCCACCCTGCTCCAAGTAGACTGAGATCATTGATTTATAATGCTCACTTTTAACTGGTTAAAAATGACTCTTTTTCTGGATTATTCAAGAGTTTATTCAAAGTTTTGACAGCAACATTGGTTTTGTCCTAGTGGCTTGGGACATAACATTTGGACTATTTGGACAGAGTACGGGACAGCAATGTTCTAGAATACACACATGTATCCCGAATTTTCAGACGTTGGATGCGTAAGCTTATTTGACTGACAATCAGTCCTTCATTTTTCCTCTTCTTTTAAAAATCGCTTTTTTTTCTCACATATTTTCTCTGTACCATTGGCCTCGTTGGCGCAGTAGGCAGCGCGTCAGTCTCATAATCTGAAGGTCGTGAGTTCAACCCTCACACGGGGCATGTGCCTTTTTACATGAGGTTTTGAGCGACCTGGCAACAAGTCATTTACACTGTGCATTCCATAGAGGGTGCAGTTGGAAAGGCCCGGAAACTGTGGAGACAATAAAGAGGAATGAAGTGCATTTCTGGTTCACACTGTCGAAATGAAAGAGTACTTTTATATTTCTGGTGAAAAGCAGAGCAGCTGCAATTTGGACTACTTGCAGTCCAAACCATGTGGTGCTTCTTTGCTATTTTCAGAAAATAGAGATTGACAGGAATGTAGACAGAGCCTCTGCCATAACCTGGACAATTGATCAAGTTTCTGAGATTCAATATTTCAGATTCAGGAAGGTTTATTGTCATTCCAAAACTTCAGAGGGGTCTTTGAAGCGGTTTAAACATCAGATAAATTGTCCTTGCAGGGCACAGGGGTCCCTTAAGAGTACGTTTTCGAGAAACAAAAATCTTAAAAAAGGCATATACAAGCATTGGTGGTTCAGTGGTAGAATTCTCGCCTGCCACGCGGGAGGCCCGGGTTCGATTCCCGGCTAATGCAACAGAGTATCTTTAGCCAATGATTTATATCTCAAGAGTAGGTGTATTGATCGCTATGTCCATACTATCCGCGTGGTCTATGGCACTCTGGTATTGGTTCTGTCGTTTGCACAGAACCAATACCAGAGTAGGCCCCACCCTGCTCCAAGTAGACTGAGATCATTGATTTATAATGCTCACTTTTAACTGGTTAAAAATGACTCTTTTTCTGGATTATTCAAGAGTTTATTCAAAGTTTTGACAGCAACATTGGTTTTGTCCTAGTAGCTTGGGACATAACATTTGGACTATTTGGACAGAGTACGGGACAGCAATGTTCTAGAATACACACATGTATCCCTGAATTTTCAGACGTTGGATGCGTAAGCTTATTTGACTGACAATCAGTCCTTCATTTTTCCTCTTCTTTTAAAAATCGCTTTTTTTTCTCACATATTTTCTCTGTACCATTGGCCTCGTTGGCGCAGTAGGCAGCGCGTCAGTCTCATAATCTGAAGGTCGTGAGTTCAACCCTCACACGGGGCATGTGTCTTTTTACATGAGGTTTTGAGCGACCTGGCAACAAGTCATTTACACTGTGCATTCCATAGAGGGTGCAGTTGGAAAGGCCCGGAAACTGTGGAGACAATAAAGAGGAATGAAGTGCATTTCTGGTTCACACTGTCGAAATGAAAGAGTACTTTTATATTTCTGGTGAAAAGCAGAGCAGCTGCAATTTGGACTACTTGCAGTCCAAACCATGTGGTGCTTCTTTGCTATGTTCAGAAAATAGAGATTGACAGGAATGTAGACAGAGCCTCTGCCATAACCTGGACAATTGATCAAGTTTCTGAGATTCAATATTTCAGATTCAGGAAGGTTTATTGTCATTCCAAAACTTCAGAGGGGTCTTTGAAGCGGTTTAAACATCAGATAAATTGTCCTTGCAGGGCACAGGGGTCCCTTAAGAGTACGTTTTCGAGAAAGAAAAATCTTAAAAAAGGCATATACAAGCATTGGTGGTTCAGTGGTAGAATTCTCGCCTGCCACGCGGGAGGCCCGGGTTCGATTCCCGGCTAATGCAACAGAGTATCTTTAGCCAATGATTTATATCTCAAGAGTAGGTGTATTGATCGCTATGTCCATACTATCCGCGTGGTCTATGGCACTCTGGTATTGGTTCTGTCGTTTGCACAGAACCAATACCAGAGTAGGCCCCACCCTGCTCCAAGTAGACTGAGATCATTGATTTATAATGCTCACTTTTAACTGGTTAAAAATGACTCTTTTTCTGGATTATTCAAGAGTTTATTCAAAGTTTTGACAGCAACATTGGTTTTGTCCTAGTGGCTTGGGACATAACATTTGGACTATTTGGACAGAGTACGGGACAGCAATGTTCTAGAATACACACATGTATCCCGAATTTTCAGACGTTGGATGCGTAAGCTTATTTGACTGACAATCAGTCCTTCATTTTTCCTCTTCTTTTAAAAATCGCTTTTTTTTCTCACATATTTTCTCTGTACCATTGGCCTCGTTGGCGCAGTAGGCAGCGCGTCAGTCTCATAATCTGAAGGTCGTGAGTTCAACCCTCACACGGGGCATGTGCCTTTTTACATGAGGTTTTGAGCGACCTGGCAACAAGTCATTTACACTGTGCATTCCATAGAGGGTGCAGTTGGAAAGGCCCGGAAACTGTGGAGACAATAAAGAGGAATGAAGTGCATTTCTGGTTCACACTGTCGAAATGAAAGAGTACTTTTATATTTCTGGTGAAAAGCAGAGCAGCTGCAATTTGGACTACTTGCAGTCCAAACCATGTGGTGCTTCTTTGCTATTTTCAGAAAATAGAGATTGACAGGAATGTAGACAGAGCCTCTGCCATAACCTGGACAATTGATCAAGTTTCTGAGATTCAATATTTCAGATTCAGGAAGGTTTATTGTCATTCCAAAACTTCAGAGGGGTCTTTGAAGCGGTTTAAACATCAGATAAATTGTCCTTGCAGGGCACAGGGGTCCCTTAAGAGTACGTTTTCGAGAAAGAAAAATCTTAAAAAAGGCATATACAAGCATTGGTGGTTCAGTGGTAGAATTCTCGCCTGCCACGCGGGAGGCCCGGGTTCGATTCCCGGCTAATGCAACAGAGTATCTTTAGCCAATGATTTATATCTCAAGAGTAGGTGTATTGATCGCTATGTCCATACTATCCGCGTGGTCTATGGCACTCTGGTATTGGTTCTGTCGTTTGCACAGAACCAATACCAGAGTAGGCCCCACCCTGCTCCAAGTAGACTGAGATCATTGATTTATAATGCTCACTTTTAACTGGTTAAAAATGACTTTACAAACACTCATATGTCATCTCATTATGACTCTTGTTCTGGATTATTCAAAGTTTTGACAGCAACATTGGTTTTGTCCTAGTAGCTTGGGACATAACATTTGGACTATTTGGACAGAGTACGGGACAGCAATGTTCTAGAATACACACATGTATCCTGAATTTTCAGACGTTGGATGCGTAAGCTTATTTGACTGACAATCAGTCCTTCATTTTTCCTCTTCTTTTAAAAATCGCTTTTTTTTCTCACATATTTTCTCTGTACCATTGGCCTCGTTGGCGCAGTAGGCAGCGCGTCAGTCTCATAATCTGAAGGTCGTGAGTTCAACCCTCACACGGGGCATGTGTCTTTTTACATGAGGTTTTGAGCGACCTGGCAACAAGTCATTTACACTGTGCATTCCATAGAGGGTGCAGTTGGAAAGGCCCGGAAACTGTGGAGACAATAAAGAGGAATGAAGTGCATTTCTGGTTCACACTGTCGAAATGAAAGAGTACTTTTATATTTCTGGTGAAAAGCAGAGCAGCTGCAATTTGGACTACTTGCAGTCCAAACCATGTGGTGCTTCTTTGCTATGTTTCAGAAAATAGAGATTGACAGGAATGTAGACAGAGCCTCTGCCATAACCTGGCCAATTGATCAAGTTTCTGAGATTCAATATTTCAGATTCAGGAAGGTTTATTGTCATTCCAAAACTTCAGAGGGGTCTTTGAAGCGGTTTAAACATCAGATAAATTGTCCTTGCAGGGCACAGGGGTCCCTTAAGAGTACGTTTTCGAGAAACAAAAATCTTAAAAAAGGCATATACAAGCATTGGTGGTTCAGTGGTAGAATTCTCGCCTGCCACGCGGGAGGCCCGGGTTCGATTCCCGGCTAATGCAACAGAGTATCTTTAGCCAATGATTTATATCTCAAGAGTAGGTGTATTGATCGCTATGTCCATACTATCCGCGTGGTCTATGGCACTCTGGTATTGGTTCTGTCGTTTGCACAGAACCAATACCAGAGTAGGCCCCACCCTGCTCCAAGTAGACTGAGATCATTGATTTATAATGCTCACTTTTAACTGGTTAAAAATGACTTTACAAACACTCATATGTCATCTCATTATGACTCTTGTTCTGGATTATTCAAAGTTTTGACAGCAACATTGGTTTTGTCCTAGTAGCTTGGGACATAACATTTGGACTATTTGGACAGAGTACGGGACAGCAATGTTCTAGAATACACACATGTATCCCTGAATTTTCAGACGTTGGATGCGTAAGCTTATTTGACTGACAATCAGTCCTTCATTTTTCCTCTTCTTTTAAAAATCGCTTTTTTTTCTCACATATTTTCTCTGTACCATTGGCCTCGTTGGCGCAGTAGGCAGCGCGTCAGTCTCATAATCTGAAGGTCGTGAGTTCAACCCTCACACGGGGCATGTGCCTTTTTACATGAGGTTTTGAGCGACCTGGCAACAAGTCATTTACACTGTGCATTCCATAGAGGGTGCAGTTGGAAAGGCCCGGAAACTGTGGAGACAATAAAGAGGAATGAAGTGCATTTCTGGTTCACACTGTCGAAATGAAAGAGTACTTTTATATTTCTGGTGAAAAGCCGAGCAGCTGCAATTTGGACTACTTGCAGTCCAAACCATGTGGTGCTTCTTTGCTATTTTCAGAAAATAGAGATTGACAGGAATGTAGACAGAGCCTCTGCCATAACCTGGCCAATTGATCAAGTTTCTGAGATTCAATATTTCAGATTCAGGAAGGTTTATTGTCATTCCAAAACTTCAGAGGGGTCTTTGAAGCGGTTTAAACATCAGATAAATTGTCCTTGCAGGGCACAGGGGTCCCTTAAGAGTACGTTTTCGAGAAAGAAAAATCTTAAAAAAGGCATATACAAGCATTGGTGGTTCAGTGGTAGAATTCTCGCCTGCCACGCGGGAGGCCCGGGTTCGATTCCCGGCTAATGCAACAGAGTATCTTTCGCCAATGATTTATATCTCAAGAGTAGGTGTATTGATCGCTATGTCCATACTATCCGCGTGGTCTATGGCACTCTGGTATTGGTTCTGTCGTTTGCACAGAACCAATACCAGAGTAGGCCCCACCCTGCTCCAAGTAGACTGAGATCATTGATTTATAATGCTCACTTTTAACTGGTTAAAAATGACTCTTTTTCTGGATTATTCAAGAGTTTATTCAAAGTTTTGACAGCAACATTGGTTTTGTCCTAGTGGCTTGGGACATAACATTTGGACTATTTGGACAGAGTACGGGACAGCAATGTTCTAGAATACACACATGTATCCCGAATTTTCAGACGTTGGATGCGTAAGCTTATTTGACTGACAATCAGTCCTTCATTTTTCCTCTTCTTTTAAAAATCGCTTTTTTTTCTCACATATTTTCTCTGTACCATTGGCCTCGTTGGCGCAGTAGGCAGCGCGTCAGTCTCATAATCTGAAGGTCGTGAGTTCAACCCTCACACGGGGCATGTGCCTTTTTACATGAGGTTTTGAGCGACCTGGCAACAAGTCATTTACACTGTGCATTCCATAGAGGGTGCAGTTGGAAAGGCCCGGAAACTGTGGAGACAATAAAGAGGAATGAAGTGCATTTCTGGTTCACACTGTCGAAATGAAAGAGTACTTTTATATTTCTGGTGAAAAGCAGAGCAGCTGCAATTTGGACTACTTGCAGTCCAAACCATGTGGTGCTTCTTTGCTATTTTCAGAAAATAGAGATTGACAGGAATGTAGACAGAGCCTCTGCCATAACCTGGCCAATTGATCAAGTTTCTGAGATTCAATATTTCAGATTCAGGAAGGTTTATTGTCATTCCAAAACTTCAGAGGGGTCTTTGAAGCGGTTTAAACATCAGATAAATTGTCCTTGCAGGGCACAGGGGTCCCTTAAGAGTACGTTTTCGAGAAAGAAAAATCTTAAAAAAGGCATATACAAGCATTGGTGGTTCAGTGGTAGAATTCTCGCCTGCCACGCGGGAGGCCCGGGTTCGATTCCCGGCTAATGCAACAGAGTATCTTTAGCCAATGATTTATATCTCAAGAGTAGGTGTATTGATCGCTATGTCCATACTATCCGCGTGGTCTATGGCACTCTGGTATTGGTTCTGTCGTTTGCACAGAACCAATACCAGAGTAGGCCCCACCCTGCTCCAAGTAGACTGAGATCATTGATTTATAATGCTCACTTTTAACTGGTTAAAAATGACTCTTTTTCTGGATTATTCAAGAGTTTATTCAAAGTTTTGACAGCAACATTGGTTTTGTCCTAGTGGCTTGGGACATAACATTTGGACTATTTGGACAGAGTACGGGACAGCAATGTTCTAGAATACACACATGTATCCCGAATTTTCAGACGTTGGATGCGTAAGCTTATTTGACTGACAATCAGTCCTTCATTTTTCCTCTTCTTTTAAAAATCGCTTTTTTTTCTCACATATTTTCTCTGTACCATTGGCCTCGTTGGCGCAGTAGGCAGCGCGTCAGTCTCATAATCTGAAGGTCGTGAGTTCAACCCTCACACGGGGCATGTGCCTTTTTACATGAGGTTTTGAGCGACCTGGCAACAAGTCATTTACACTGTGCATTCCATAGAGGGTGCAGTTGGAAAGGCCCGGAAACTGTGGAGACAATAAAGAGGAATGAAGTGCATTTCTGGTTCACACTGTCGAAATGAAAGAGTACTTTTATATTTCTGGTGAAAAGCAGAGCAGCTGCAATTTGGACTACTTGCAGTCCAAACCATGTGGTGCTTCTTTGCTATTTTCAGAAAATAGAGATTGACAGGAATGTAGACAGAGCCTCTGCCATAACCTGGACAATTGATCAAGTTTCTGAGATTCAATATTTCAGATTCAGGAAGGTTTATTGTCATTCCAAAACTTCAGAGGGGTCTTTGAAGCGGTTTAAACATCAGATAAATTGTCCTTGCAGGGCACAGGGGTCCCTTAAGAGTACGTTTTCGAGAAACAAAAATCTTAAAAAAGGCATATACAAGCATTGGTGGTTCAGTGGTAGAATTCTCGCCTGCCACGCGGGAGGCCCGGGTTCGATTCCCGGCTAATGCAACAGAGTATCTTTAGCCAATGATTTATATCTCAAGAGTAGGTGTATTGATCGCTATGTCCATACTATCCGCGTGGTCTATGGCACTCTGGTATTGGTTCTGTCGTTTGCACAGAACCAATACCAGAGTAGGCCCCACCCTGCTCCAAGTAGACTGAGATCATTGATTTATAATGCTCACTTTTAACTGGTTAAAAATGACTTTACAAACACTCATATGTCATCTCATTATGACTCTTGTTCTGGATTATTCAAAGTTTTGACAGCAACATTGGTTTTGTCCTAGTAGCTTGGGACATAACATTTGGACTATTTGGACAGAGTACGGGACAGCAATGTTCTAGAATACACACATGTATCCTGAATTTTCAGACGTTGGATGCGTAAGCTTATTTGACTGACAATCAGTCCTTCATTTTTCCTCTTCTTTTAAATATCGCTTTTTTTTCTCACATATTTTCTCTGTACCATTGGCCTCGTTGGCGCAGTAGGCAGCGCGTCAGTCTCATAATCTGAAGGTCGTGAGTTCAACCCTCACACGGGGCATGTGCCTTTTTACATGAGGTTTTGAGCGACCTGGCAACAAGTCATTTACACTGTGCATTCCATAGAGGGTGCAGTTGGAAAGGCCCGGAAACTGTGGAGACAATAAAGAGGAATGAAGTGCATTTCTGGTTCACACTGTCGAAATGAAAGAGTACTTTTATATTTCTGGTGAAAAGCCGAGCAGCTGCAATTTGGACTACTTGCAGTCCAAACCATGTGGTGCTTCTTTGCTATGTTCAGAAAATAGAGATTGACAGGAATGTAGACAGAGCCTCTGCCATAACCTGGACAATTGATCAAGTTTCTGAGATTCAATATTTCAGATTCAGGAAGGTTTATTGTCATTCCAAAACTTCAGAGGGGTCTTTGAAGCGGTTTAAACATCAGATAAATTGTCCTTGCAGGGCACAGGGGTCCCTTAAGAGTACGTTTTCGAGAAACAAAAATCTTAAAAAAGGCATATACAAGCATTGGTGGTTCAGTGGTAGAATTCTCGCCTGCCACGCGGGAGGCCCGGGTTCGATTCCCGGCTAATGCAACAGAGTATCTTTAGCCAATGATTTATATCTCAAGAGTAGGTGTATTGATCGCTATGTCCATACTATCCGCGTGGTCTATGGCACTCTGGTATTGGTTCTGTCGTTTGCACAGAACCAATACCAGAGTAGGCCCCACCCTGCTCCAAGTAGACTGAGATCATTGATTTATAATGCTCACTTTTAACTGGTTAAAAATGACTTTACAAACACTCATATGTCATCTCATTATGACTCTTGTTCTGGATTATTCAAACGTTTTGACAGCAACATTGGTTTTGTCCTAGTAGCTTGGGACATAACATTTGGACTATTTGGACAGAGTACGGGACAGCAATGTTCTAGAATACACACATGTATCCTGAATTTTCAGACGTTGGATGCGTAAGCTTATTTGACTGACAATCAGTCCTTCATTTTTCCTCTTCTTTTAAAAATCGCTTTTTTTTCTCACATATTTTCTCTGTACCATTGGCCTCGTTGGCGCAGTAGGCAGCGCATCAGTCTCATAATCTGAAGGTCGTGAGTTCAACCCTCACACGGGGCATGTGCCTTTTTACATGAGGTTTTGAGCGACCTGGCAACAAGTCATTTACACTGTGCATTCCATAGAGGGTGCAGTTGGAAAGGCCCGGAAACTGTGGAGACAATAAAGAGGAATGAAGTGCATTTCTGGTTCACACTGTCGAAATGAAAGAGTACTTTTATATTTCTGGTGAAAAGCAGAGCAGCTGCAATTTGGACTACTTGCAGTCCAAACCATGTGGTGCTTCTTTGCTATGTTCAGAAAATAGAGATTGACAGGAATGTAGACAGAGCCTCTGCCATAACCTGGCCAATTGATCAAGTTTCTGAGATTCAATATTTCAGATTCAGGAAGGTTTATTGTCATTCCAAAACTTCAGAGGGGTCTTTGAAGCGGTTTAAACATCAGATAAATTGTCCTTGCAGGGCACAGGGGTCCCTTAAGAGTACGTTTTCGAGAAACAAAAATCTTAAAAAAGGCATATACAAGCATTGGTGGTTCAGTGGTAGAATTCTCGCCTGCCACGCGGGAGGCCCGGGTTCGATTCCCGGCTAATGCAACAGAGTATCTTTAGCCAATGATTTATATCTCAAGAGTAGGTGTATTGATCGCTATGTCCATACTATCCGCGTGGTCTATGGCACTCTGGTATTGGTTCTGTCGTTTGCACAGAACCAATACCAGAGTAGGCCCCACCCTGCTCCAAGTAGACTGAGATCATTGATTTATAATGCTCACTTTTAACTGGTTAAAAATGACTCTTTTTCTGGATTATTCAAGAGTTTATTCAAAGTTTTGACAGCAACATTGGTTTTGTCCTAGTGGCTTGGGACATAACATTTGGACTATTTGGACAGAGTACGGGACAGCAATGTTCTAGAATACACACATGTATCCTGAATTTTCAGACGTTGGATGCGTAAGCTTATTTGACTGACAATCAGTCCTTCATTTTTCCTCTTCTTTTAAAAATCGCTTTTTTTTCTCACATATTTTCTCTGTACCATTGGCCTCGTTGGCGCAGTAGGCAGCGCGTCAGTCTCATAATCTGAAGGTCGTGAGTTCAACCCTCACACGGGGCATGTGCCTTTTTACATGAGGTTTTGAGCGACCTGGCAACAAGTCATTTACACTGTGCATTCCATAGAGGGTGCAGTTGGAAAGGCCCGGAAACTGTGGAGACAATAAAGAGGAATGAAGTGCATTTCTGGTTCACACTGTCGAAATGAAAGAGTACTTTTATATTTCTGGTGAAAAGCAGAGCAGCTGCAATTTGGACTACTTGCAGTCCAAACCATGTGGTGCTTCTTTGCTATGTTCAGAAAATAGAGATTGACAGGAATGTAGACAGAGCCTCTGCCATAACCTGGACAATTGATCAAGTTTCTGAGATTCAATATTTCAGATTCAGGAAGGTTTATTGTCATTCCAAAACTTCAGAGGGGTCTTTGAAGCGGTTTAAACATCAGATAAATTGTCCTTGCAGGGCACAGGGGTCCCTTAAGAGTACGTTTTCGAGAAACAAAAATCTTAAAAAAGGCATATACAAGCATTGGTGGTTCAGTGGTAGAATTCTCGCCTGCCACGCGGGAGGCCCGGGTTCGATTCCCGGCTAATGCAACAGAGTATCTTTAGCCAATGATTTATATCTCAAGAGTAGGTGTATTGATCGCTATGTCCATACTATCCGCGTGGTCTATGGCACTCTGGTATTGGTTCTGTCGTTTGCACAGAACCAATACCAGAGTAGGCCCCACCCTGCTCCAAGTAGACTGAGATCATTGATTTATAATGCTCACTTTTAACTGGTTAAAAATGACTCTTTTTCTGGATTATTCAAGAGTTTATTCAAAGTTTTGACAGCAACATTGGTTTTGTCCTAGTGGCTTGGGACATAACATTTGGACTATTTGGACAGAGTACGGGACAGCAATGTTCTAGAATACACACATGTATCCCGAATTTTCAGACGTTGGATGCGTAAGCTTATTTGACTGACAATCAGTCCTTCATTTTTCCTCTTCTTTTAAAAATCGCTTTTTTTTCTCACATATTTTCTCTGTACCATTGGCCTCGTTGGCGCAGTAGGCAGCGCGTCAGTCTCATAATCTGAAGGTCGTGAGTTCAACCCTCACACGGGGCATGTGCCTTTTTACATGAGGTTTTGAGCGACCTGGCAACAAGTCATTTACACTGTGCATTCCATAGAGGGTGCAGTTGGAAAGGCCCGGAAACTGTGGAGACAATAAAGAGGAATGAAGTGCATTTCTGGTTCACACTGTCGAAATGAAAGAGTACTTTTATATTTCTGGTGAAAAGCAGAGCAGCTGCAATTTGGACTACTTGCAGTCCAAACCATGTGGTGCTTCTTTGCTATTTTCAGAAAATAGAGATTGACAGGAATGTAGACAGAGCCTCTGCCATAACCTGGACAATTGATCAAGTTTCTGAGATTCAATATTTCAGATTCAGGAAGGTTTATTGTCATTCCAAAACTTCAGAGGGGTCTTTGAAGCGGTTTAAACATCAGATAAATTGTCCTTGCAGGGCACAGGGGTCCCTTAAGAGTACGTTTTCGAGAAACAAAAATCTTAAAAAAGGCATATACAAGCATTGGTGGTTCAGTGGTAGAATTCTCGCCTGCCACGCGGGAGGCCCGGGTTCGATTCCCGGCTAATGCAACAGAGTATCTTTAGCCAATGATTTATATCTCAAGAGTAGGTGTATTGATCGCTATGTCCATACTATCCGCGTGGTCTATGGCACTCTGGTATTGGTTCTGTCGTTTGCACAGAACCAATACCAGAGTAGGCCCCACCCTGCTCCAAGTAGACTGAGATCATTGATTTATAATGCTCACTTTTAACTGGTTAAAAATGACTTTACAAACACTCATATGTCATCTCATTATGACTCTTGTTCTGGATTATTCAAAGTTTTGACAGCAACATTGGTTTTGTCCTAGTAGCTTGGGACATAACATTTGGACTATTTGGACAGAGTACGGGACAGCAATGTTCTAGAATACACACATGTATCCTGAATTTTCAGACGTTGGATGCGTAAGCTTATTTGACTGACAATCAGTCCTTCATTTTTCCTCTTCTTTTAAATATCGCTTTTTTTTCTCACATATTTTCTCTGTACCATTGGCCTCGTTGGCGCAGTAGGCAGCGCGTCAGTCTCATAATCTGAAGGTCGTGAGTTCAACCCTCACACGGGGCATGTGTCTTTTTACATGAGGTTTTGAGCGACCTGGCAACAAGTCATTTACACTGTGCATTCCATAGAGGGTGCAGTTGGAAAGGCCCGGAAACTGTGGAGACAATAAAGAGGAATGAAGTGCATTTCTGGTTCACACTGTCGAAATGAAAGAGTACTTTTATATTTCTGGTGAAAAGCCGAGCAGCTGCAATTTGGACTACTTGCAGTCCAAACCATGTGGTGCTTCTTTGCTATGTTCAGAAAATAGAGATTGACAGGAATGTAGACAGAGCCTCTGCCATAACCTGGACAATTGATCAAGTTTCTGAGATTCAATATTTCAGATTCAGGAAGGTTTATTGTCATTCCAAAACTTCAGAGGGGTCTTTGAAGCGGTTTAAACATCAGATAAATTGTCCTTGCAGGGCACAGGGGTCCCTTAAGAGTACGTTTTCGAGAAACAAAAATCTTAAAAAAGGCATATACAAGCATTGGTGGTTCAGTGGTAGAATTCTCGCCTGCCACGCGGGAGGCCCGGGTTCGATTCCCGGCTAATGCAACAGAGTATCTTTAGCCAATGATTTATATCTCAAGAGTAGGTGTATTGATCGCTATGTCCATACTATCCGCGTGGTCTATGGCACTCTGGTATTGGTTCTGTCGTTTGCACAGAACCAATACCAGAGTAGGCCCCACCCTGCTCCAAGTAGACTGAGATCATTGATTTATAATGCTCACTTTTAACTGGTTAAAAATGACTTTACAAACACTCATATGTCATCTCATTATGACTCTTGTTCTGGATTATTCAAAGTTTTGACAGCAACATTGGTTTTGTCCTAGTAGCTTGGGACATAACATTTGGACTATTTGGACAGAGTACGGGACAGCAATGTTCTAGAATACACACATGTATCCTGAATTTTCAGACGTTGGATGCGTAAGCTTATTTGACTGACAATCAGTCCTTCATTTTTCCTCTTCTTTTAAATATCGCTTTTTTTTCTCACATATTTTCTCTGTACCATTGGCCTCGTTGGCGCAGTAGGCAGCGCGTCAGTCTCATAATCTGAAGGTCGTGAGTTCAACCCTCACACGGGGCATGTGTCTTTTTACATGAGGTTTTGAGCGACCTGGCAACAAGTCATTTACACTGTGCATTCCATAGAGGGTGCAGTTGGAAAGGCCCGGAAACTGTGGAGACAATAAAGAGGAATGAAGTGCATTTCTGGTTCACACTGTCGAAATGAAAGAGTACTTTTATATTTCTGGTGAAAAGCCGAGCAGCTGCAATTTGGACTACTTGCAGTCCAAACCATGTGGTGCTTCTTTGCTATGTTCAGAAAATAGAGATTGACAGGAATGTAGACAGAGCCTCTGCCATAACCTGGACAATTGATCAAGTTTCTGAGATTCAATATTTCAGATTCAGGAAGGTTTATTGTCATTCCAAAACTTCAGAGGGGTCTTTGAAGCGGTTTAAACATCAGATAAATTGTCCTTGCAGGGCACAGGGGTCCCTTAAGAGTACGTTTTCGAGAAACAAAAATCTTAAAAAAGGCATATACAAGCATTGGTGGTTCAGTGGTAGAATTCTCGCCTGCCACGCGGGAGGCCCGGGTTCGATTCCCGGCTAATGCAACAGAGTATCTTTAGCCAATGATTTATATCTCAAGAGTAGGTGTATTGATCGCTATGTCCATACTATCCGCGTGGTCTATGGCACTCTGGTATTGGTTCTGTCGTTTGCACAGAACCAATACCAGAGTAGGCCCCACCCTGCTCCAAGTAGACTGAGATCATTGATTTATAATGCTCACTTTTAACTGGTTAAAAATGACTTTACAAACACTCATATGTCATCTCATTATGACTCTTGTTCTGGATTATTCAAAGTTTTGACAGCAACATTGGTTTTGTCCTAGTAGCTTGGGACATAACATTTGGACTATTTGGACAGAGTACGGGACAGCAATGTTCTAGAATACACACATGTATCCTGAATTTTCAGACGTTGGATGCGTAAGCTTATTTGACTGACAATCAGTCCTTCATTTTTCCTCTTCTTTTAAATATCGCTTTTTTTTCTCACATATTTTCTCTGTACCATTGGCCTCGTTGGCGCAGTAGGCAGCGCGTCAGTCTCATAATCTGAAGGTCGTGAGTTCAACCCTCACACGGGGCATGTGTCTTTTTACATGAGGTTTTGAGCGACCTGGCAACAAGTCATTTACACTGTGCATTCCATAGAGGGTGCAGTTGGAAAGGCCCGGAAACTGTGGAGACAATAAAGAGGAATGAAGTGCATTTCTGGTTCACACTGTCGAAATGAAAGAGTACTTTTATATTTCTGGTGAAAAGCAGAGCAGCTGCAATTTGGACTACTTGCAGTCCAAACCATGTGGTGCTTCTTTGCTATGTTCAGAAAATAGAGATTGACAGGAATGTAGACAGAGCCTCTGCCATAACCTGGACAATTGATCAAGTTTCTGAGATTCAATATTTCAGATTCAGGAAGGTTTATTGTCATTCCAAAACTTCAGAGGGGTCTTTGAAGCGGTTTAAACATCAGATAAATTGTCCTTGCAGGGCACAGGGGTCCCTTAAGAGTACGTTTTCGAGAAACAAAAATCTTAAAAAAGGCATATACAAGCATTGGTGGTTCAGTGGTAGAATTCTCGCCTGCCACGCGGGAGGCCCGGGTTCGATTCCCGGCTAATGCAACAGAGTATCTTTAGCCAATGATTTATATCTCAAGAGTAGGTGTATTGATCGCTATGTCCATACTATCCGCGTGGTCTATGGCACTCTGGTATTGGTTCTGTCGTTTGCACAGAACCAATACCAGAGTAGGCCCCACCCTGCTCCAAGTAGACTGAGATCATTGATTTATAATGCTCACTTTTAACTGGTTAAAAATGACTTTACAAACACTCATATGTCATCTCATTATGACTCTTGTTCTGGATTATTCAAAGTTTTGACAGCAACATTGGTTTTGTCCTAGTAGCTTGGGACATAACATTTGGACTATTTGGACAGAGTACGGGACAGCAATGTTCTAGAATACACACATGTATCCTGAATTTTCAGACGTTGGATGCGTAAGCTTATTTGACTGACAATCAGTCCTTCATTTTTCCTCTTCTTTTAAATATCGCTTTTTTTTCTCACATATTTTCTCTGTACCATTGGCCTCGTTGGCGCAGTAGGCAGCGCGTCAGTCTCATAATCTGAAGGTCGTGAGTTCAACCCTCACACGGGGCATGTGTCTTTTTACATGAGGTTTTGAGCGACCTGGCAACAAGTCATTTACACTGTGCATTCCATAGAGGGTGCAGTTGGAAAGGCCCGGAAACTGTGGAGACAATAAAGAGGAATGAAGTGCATTTCTGGTTCACACTGTCGAAATGAAAGAGTACTTTTATATTTCTGGTGAAAAGCCGAGCAGCTGCAATTTGGACTACTTGCAGTCCAAACCATGTGGTGCTTCTTTGCTATGTTCAGAAAATAGAGATTGACAGGAATGTAGACAGAGCCTCTGCCATAACCTGGCCAATTGATCAAGTTTCTGAGATTCAATATTTCAGATTCAGGAAGGTTTATTGTCATTCCAAAACTTCAGAGGGGTCTTTGAAGCGGTTTAAACATCAGATAAATTGTCCTTGCAGGGCACAGGGGTCCCTTAAGAGTACGTTTTCGAGAAAGAAAAATCTTAAAAAAGGCATATACAAGCATTGGTGGTTCAGTGGTAGAATTCTCGCCTGCCACGCGGGAGGCCCGGGTTCGATTCCCGGCTAATGCAACAGAGTATCTTTCGCCAATGATTTATATCTCAAGAGTAGGTGTATTGATCGCTATGTCCATACTATCCGCGTGGTCTATGGCACTCTGGTATTGGTTCTGTCGTTTGCACAGAACCAATACCAGAGTAGGCCCCACCCTGCTCCAAGTAGACTGAGATCATTGATTTATAATGCTCACTTTTAACTGGTTAAAAATGACTCTTTTTCTGGATTATTCAAGAGTTTATTCAAAGTTTTGACAGCAACATTGGTTTTGTCCTAGTGGCTTGGGACATAACATTTGGACTATTTGGACAGAGTACGGGACAGCAATGTTCTAGAATACACACATGTATCCCGAATTTTCAGACGTTGGATGCGTAAGCTTATTTGACTGACAATCAGTCCTTCATTTTTCCTCTTCTTTTAAAAATCGCTTTTTTTTCTCACATATTTTCTCTGTACCATTGGCCTCGTTGGCGCAGTAGGCAGCGCGTCAGTCTCATAATCTGAAGGTCGTGAGTTCAACCCTCACACGGGGCATGTGCCTTTTTACATGAGGTTTTGAGCGACCTGGCAACAAGTCATTTACACTGTGCATTCCATAGAGGGTGCAGTTGGAAAGGCCCGGAAACTGTGGAGACAATAAAGAGGAATGAAGTGCATTTCTGGTTCACACTGTCGAAATGAAAGAGTACTTTTATATTTCTGGTGAAAAGCAGAGCAGCTGCAATTTGGACTACTTGCAGTCCAAACCATGTGGTGCTTCTTTGCTATTTTCAGAAAATAGAGATTGACAGGAATGTAGACAGAGCCTCTGCCATAACCTGGCCAATTGATCAAGTTTCTGAGATTCAATATTTCAGATTCAGGAAGGTTTATTGTCATTCCAAAACTTCAGAGGGGTCTTTGAAGCGGTTTAAACATCAGATAAATTGTCCTTGCAGGGCACAGGGGTCCCTTAAGAGTACGTTTTCGAGAAACAAAAATCTTAAAAAAGGCATATACAAGCATTGGTGGTTCAGTGGTAGAATTCTCGCCTGCCACGCGGGAGGCCCGGGTTCGATTCCCGGCTAATGCAACAGAGTATCTTTAGCCAATGATTTATATCTCAAGAGTAGGTGTATTGATCGCTATGTCCATACTATCCGCGTGGTCTATGGCACTCTGGTATTGGTTCTGTCGTTTGCACAGAACCAATACCAGAGTAGGCCCCACCCTGCTCCAAGTAGACTGAGATCATTGATTTATAATGCTCACTTTTAACTGGTTAAAAATGACTTTACAAACACTCATATGTCATCTCATTATGACTCTTGTTCTGGATTATTCAAAGTTTTGACAGCAACATTGGTTTTGTCCTAGTAGCTTGGGACATAACATTTGGACTATTTGGACAGAGTACGGGACAGCAATGTTCTAGAATACACACATGTATCCTGAATTTTCAGACGTTGGATGCGTAAGCTTATTTGACTGACAATCAGTCCTTCATTTTTCCTCTTCTTTTAAATATCGCTTTTTTTTCTCACATATTTTCTCTGTACCATTGGCCTCGTTGGCGCAGTAGGCAGCGCGTCAGTCTCATAATCTGAAGGTCGTGAGTTCAACCCTCACACGGGGCATGTGTCTTTTTACATGAGGTTTTGAGCGACCTGGCAACAAGTCATTTACACTGTGCATTCCATAGAGGGTGCAGTTGGAAAGGCCCGGAAACTGTGGAGACAATAAAGAGGAATGAAGTGCATTTCTGGTTCACACTGTCGAAATGAAAGAGTACTTTTATATTTCTGGTGAAAAGCAGAGCAGCTGCCTGGGCCGCTCACCCAAACTCACATCGCCCGGTACTTTTGGAGGTCTTTCGTGCAGTTGGTACAATTCATGGTGGGGTGCAGTATTATGGGATTGGCTGTGGTGATGTTTTTTAGTGTTTGACCAGGATGGGTGAATGTGCCCTAGGAATTTTAAGGGGTCCATTGGGTGATTGTGGAGGTGTGGATTGTCGTGGGCTGTGGAGTGGTTGCGGGCGGGGGGATGGGTGTGCGCACATTTTTCAGGATGTAGGGGGTTGGTGGGGGTTGAGGGGGTTTTCTGAAGTCGGTTTTGTTTGACAGTGCTTGGGCTACAGGGTCACCGCGTTTGTGTTCGGGGTGTAGTGTTTATCCTTTTGAAGGGCGTTTTTTGTGGGGATGTGTATCTTTGCTCGGGGGGGGCAGCGACTGGGGTTGGTTGTGTGTGCTAGACTGGAGAGCCCGGCCATACACCCCCGCGGGAGGGACACGGGGTGAGTGTCCAGGCGGGCGTTGGATTATCGTGGTTGACATGGTGCCACTCTTTGCTCGGGTGTGAGATTTGCTGGTGGGGTGGGTCCGCGAGTGGGGAATGTCAGTACTGCAGGCGGTCAGGTGGGATACGAGGGGGTGGGGGGGGAGGGGAGGGGAATATGTTAATTGTCAATGTGGTCTGATCAACTCGTGCTCCGGCTCGCGTGGTGGTGCTGGTTCGTCGTGGGAAAATAAAGGGAGAATTGGTTGTAGGCTGTCGATGGGGTGGGTGTTGGAGATAGGGGTTCAGAGGGGCCCGCGCGGGCTTCTATATTTTTTTTTTCCATCTTAATGTATTGAAAATATCCCACGATTCTTGGACATTCCACTATGTTATGACAGATGTGGTCTGGTTTAGTCATTGTGGGTACACTGCAAATGGGGGGTGGGGCAAGCACGTGGTGCGGGCAAGGGTATGTTATGGTGGTTAGAGTGGGGGTATGTGGTAGGGTATGATTGCGGGGTGTTGTAATATGCGGTGAAGGTTGGGGATGGTAGGCGGGTTCGTAAAGGCGCGCAGAGGGTTGAGGTGCGGGTAGGTATTGATGGAATGAATGGGGCGGAGAGGAGGGGTTTGTGAGAGGGGGAGGGGAGATATGTGGGCAGAGATGGTAATGGGCACATCCGTGGGCGCAGAGGCTGAGAGCTGTTGCCTTCATCGCTGAAGGTCGTGAGTTCAACCCTCACACGGGGCATGTGCCTTTTTACATGAGGTTTTGAGCGACCTGGCAACAAGTCATTTACACTGTGCATTCCATAGAGGGTGCAGTTGGAAAGGCCCGGAAACTGTGGAGACAATAAAGAGGAATGAAGTGCATTTCTGGTTCACACTGTCGAAATGAAAGAGTACTTTTATATTTCTGGTGAAAAGCAGAGCAGCTGCAATTTGGACTACTTGCAGTCCAAACCATGTGGTGCTTCTTTGCTATGTTCAGAAAATAGAGATTGACAGGAATGTAGACAGAGCCTCTGCCATAACCTGGACAATTGATCAAGTTTCTGAGATTCAATATTTCAGATTCAGGAAGGTTTATTGTCATTCCAAAACTTCAGAGGGGTCTTTGAAGCGGTTTAAACATCAGATAAATTGTCCTTGCAGGGCACAGGGGTCCCTTAAGAGTACGTTTTCGAGAAACAAAAATCTTAAAAAAGGCATATACAAGCATTGGTGGTTCAGTGGTAGAATTCTCGCCTGCCACGCGGGAGGCCCGGGTTCGATTCCCGGCTAATGCAACAGAGTATCTTTAGCCAATGATTTATATCTCAAGAGTAGGTGTATTGATCGCTATGTCCATACTATCCGCGTGGTCTATGGCACTCTGGTATTGGTTCTGTCGTTTGCACAGAACCAATACCAGAGTAGGCCCCACCCTGCTCCAAGTAGACTGAGATCATTGATTTATAATGCTCACTTTTAACTGGTTAAAAATGACTTTACAAACACTCATATGTCATCTCATTATGACTCTTGTTCTGGATTATTCAAAGTTTTGACAGCAACATTGGTTTTGTCCTAGTAGCTTGGGACATAACATTTGGACTATTTGGACAGAGTACGGGACAGCAATGTTCTAGAATACACACATGTATCCCTGAATTTTCAGACGTTGGATGCGTAAGCTTATTTGACTGACAATCAGTCCTTCATTTTTCCTCTTCTTTTAAAAATCGCTTTTTTTTCTCACATATTTTCTCTGTACCATTGGCCTCGTTGGCGCAGTAGGCAGCGCGTCAGTCTCATAATCTGAAGGTCGTGAGTTCAACCCTCACACGGGGCATGTGCCTTTTTACATGAGGTTTTGAGCGACCTGGCAACAAGTCATTTACACTGTGCATTCCATAGAGGGTGCAGTTGGAAAGGCCCGGAAACTGTGGAGACAATAAAGAGGAATGAAGTGCATTTCTGGTTCACACTGTCGAAATGAAAGAGTACTTTTATATTTCTGGTGAAAAGCAGAGCAGCTGCAATTTGGACTACTTGCAGTCCAAACCATGTGGTGCTTCTTTGCTATGTTTCAGAAAATAGAGATTGACAGGAATGTAGACAGAGCCTCTGCCATAACCTGGCCAATTGATCAAGTTTCTGAGATTCAATATTTCAGATTCAGGAAGGTTTATTGTCATTCCAAAACTTCAGAGGGGTCTTTGAAGCGGTTTAAACATCAGATAAATTGTCCTTGCAGGGCACAGGGGTCCCTTAAGAGTACGTTTTCGAGAAACAAAAATCTTAAAAAAGGCATATACAAGCATTGGTGGTTCAGTGGTAGAATTCTCGCCTGCCACGCGGGAGGCCCGGGTTCGATTCCCGGCTAATGCAACAGAGTATCTTTAGCCAATGATTTATATCTCAAGAGTAGGTGTATTGATCGCTATGTCCATACTATCCGCGTGGTCTATGGCACTCTGGTATTGGTTCTGTCGTTTGCACAGAACCAATACCAGAGTAGGCCCCACCCTGCTCCAAGTAGACTGAGATCATTGATTTATAATGCTCACTTTTAACTGGTTAAAAATGACTTTACAAACACTCATATGTCATCTCATTATGACTCTTGTTCTGGATTATTCAAAGTTTTGACAGCAACATTGGTTTTGTCCTAGTAGCTTGGGACATAACATTTGGACTATTTGGACAGAGTACGGGACAGCAATGTTCTAGAATACACACATGTATCCCTGAATTTTCAGACGTTGGATGCGTAAGCTTATTTGACTGACAATCAGTCCTTCATTTTTCCTCTTCTTTTAAAATCGCTTTTTTTTCTCACATATTTTCTCTGTACCATTGGCCTCGTTGGCGCAGTAGGCAGCGCGTCAGTCTCATAATCTGAAGGTCGTGAGTTCAACCCTCACACGGGGCATGTGCCTTTTTACATGAGGTTTTGAGCGACCTGGCAACAAGTCATTTACACTGTGCATTCCATAGAGGGTGCAGTTGGAAAGGCCCGGAAACTGTGGAGACAATAAAGAGGAATGAAGTGCATTTCTGGTTCACACTGTCGAAATGAAAGAGTACTTTTATATTTCTGGTGAAAAGCCGAGCAGCTGCAATTTGGACTACTTGCAGTCCAAACCATGTGGTGCTTCTTTGCTATTTTCAGAAAATAGAGATTGACAGGAATGTAGACAGAGCCTCTGCCATAACCTGGCCAATTGATCAAGTTTCTGAGATTCAATATTTCAGATTCAGGAAGGTTTATTGTCATTCCAAAACTTCAGAGGGGTCTTTGAAGCGGTTTAAACATCAGATAAATTGTCCTTGCAGGGCACAGGGGTCCCTTAAGAGTACGTTTTCGAGAAACAAAAATCTTAAAAAAGGCATATACAAGCATTGGTGGTTCAGTGGTAGAATTCTCGCCTGCCACGCGGGAGGCCCGGGTTCGATTCCCGGCTAATGCAACAGAGTATCTTTAGCCAATGATTTATATCTCAAGAGTAGGTGTATTGATCGCTATGTCCATACTATCCGCGTGGTCTATGGCACTCTGGTATTGGTTCTGTCGTTTGCACAGAACCAATACCAGAGTAGGCCCCACCCTGCTCCAAGTAGACTGAGATCATTGATTTATAATGCTCACTTTTAACTGGTTAAAAATGACTCTTTTTCTGGATTATTCAAGAGTTTATTCAAAGTTTTGACAGCAACATTGGTTTTGTCCTAGTGGCTTGGGACATAACATTTGGACTATTTGGACAGAGTACGGGACAGCAATGTTCTAGAATACACACATGTATCCCGAATTTTCAGACGTTGGATGCGTAAGCTTATTTGACTGACAATCAGTCCTTCATTTTTCCTCTTCTTTTAAAAATCGCTTTTTTTTCTCACATATTTTCTCTGTACCATTGGCCTCGTTGGCGCAGTAGGCAGCGCGTCAGTCTCATAATCTGAAGGTCGTGAGTTCAACCCTCACACGGGGCATGTGCCTTTTTACATGAGGTTTTGAGCGACCTGGCAACAAGTCATTTACACTGTGCATTCCATAGAGGGTGCAGTTGGAAAGGCCCGGAAACTGTGGAGACAATAAAGAGGAATGAAGTGCATTTCTGGTTCACACTGTCGAAATGAAAGAGTACTTTTATATTTCTGGTGAAAAGCAGAGCAGCTGCAATTTGGACTACTTGCAGTCCAAACCATGTGGTGCTTCTTTGCTATTTTCAGAAAATAGAGATTGACAGGAATGTAGACAGAGCCTCTGCCATAACCTGGCCAATTGATCAAGTTTCTGAGATTCAATATTTCAGATTCAGGAAGGTTTATTGTCATTCCAAAACTTCAGAGGGGTCTTTGAAGCGGTTTAAACATCAGATAAATTGTCCTTGCAGGGCACAGGGGTCCCTTAAGAGTACGTTTTCGAGAAACAAAAATCTTAAAAAAGGCATATACAAGCATTGGTGGTTCAGTGGTAGAATTCTCGCCTGCCACGCGGGAGGCCCGGGTTCGATTCCCGGCTAATGCAACAGAGTATCTTTAGCCAATGATTTATATCTCAAGAGTAGGTGTATTGATCGCTATGTCCATACTATCCGCGTGGTCTATGGCACTCTGGTATTGGTTCTGTCGTTTGCACAGAACCAATACCAGAGTAGGCCCCACCCTGCTCCAAGTAGACTGAGATCATTGATTTATAATGCTCACTTTTAACTGGTTAAAAATGACTTTACAAACACTCATATGTCATCTCATTATGACTCTTGTTCTGGATTATTCAAAGTTTTGACAGCAACATTGGTTTTGTCCTAGTAGCTTGGGACATAACATTTGGACTATTTGGACAGAGTACGGGACAGCAATGTTCTAGAATACACACATGTATCCTGAATTTTCAGACGTTGGATGCGTAAGCTTATTTGACTGACAATCAGTCCTTCATTTTTCCTCTTCTTTTAAAATATCGCTTTTTTTTCTCACATATTTTCTCTGTACCATTGGCCTCGTTGGCGCAGTAGGCAGCGCGTCAGTCTCATAATCTGAAGGTCGTGAGTTCAACCCTCACACGGGGCATGTGTCTTTTTACATGAGGTTTTGAGCGACCTGGCAACAAGTCATTTACACTGTGCATTCCATAGAGGGTGCAGTTGGAAAGGCCCGGAAACTGTGGAGACAATAAAGAGGAATGAAGTGCATTTCTGGTTCACACTGTCGAAATGAAAGAGTACTTTTATATTTCTGGTGAAAAGCCGAGCAGCTGCAATTTGGACTACTTGCAGTCCAAACCATGTGGTGCTTCTTTGCTATGTTCAGAAAATAGAGATTGACAGGAATGTAGACAGAGCCTCTGCCATAACCTGGCCAATTGATCAAGTTTCTGAGATTCAATATTTCAGATTCAGGAAGGTTTATTGTCATTCCAAAACTTCAGAGGGGTCTTTGAAGCGGTTTAAACATCAGATAAATTGTCCTTGCAGGGCACAGGGGTCCCTTAAGAGTACGTTTTCGAGAAACAAAAATCTTAAAAAAGGCATATACAAGCATTGGTGGTTCAGTGGTAGAATTCTCGCCTGCCACGCGGGAGGCCCGGGTTCGATTCCCGGCTAATGCAACAGAGTATCTTTAGCCAATGATTTATATCTCAAGAGTAGGTGTATTGATCGCTATGTCCATACTATCCGCGTGGTCTATGGCACTCTGGTATTGGTTCTGTCGTTTGCACAGAACCAATACCAGAGTAGGCCCCACCCTGCTCCAAGTAGACTGAGATCATTGATTTATAATGCTCACTTTTAACTGGTTAAAAATGACTCTTTTTCTGGATTATTCAAGAGTTTATTCAAAGTTTTGACAGCAACATTGGTTTTGTCCTAGTGGCTTGGGACATAACATTTGGACTATTTGGACAGAGTACGGGACAGCAATGTTCTAGAATACACACATGTATCCCGAATTTTCAGACGTTGGATGCGTAAGCTTATTTGACTGACAATCAGTCCTTCATTTTTCCTCTTCTTTTAAAAATCGCTTTTTTTTCTCACATATTTTCTCTGTACCATTGGCCTCGTTGGCGCAGTAGGCAGCGCGTCAGTCTCATAATCTGAAGGTCGTGAGTTCAACCCTCACACGGGGCATGTGCCTTTTTACATGAGGTTTTGAGCGACCTGGCAACAAGTCATTTACACTGTGCATTCCATAGAGGGTGCAGTTGGAAAGGCCCGGAAACTGTGGAGACAATAAAGAGGAATGAAGTGCATTTCTGGTTCACACTGTCGAAATGAAAGAGTACTTTTATATTTCTGGTGAAAAGCAGAGCAGCTGCAATTTGGACTACTTGCAGTCCAAACCATGTGGTGCTTCTTTGCTATTTTCAGAAAATAGAGATTGACAGGAATGTAGACAGAGCCTCTGCCATAACCTGGCCAATTGATCAAGTTTCTGAGATTCAATATTTCAGATTCAGGAAGGTTTATTGTCATTCCAAAACTTCAGAGGGGTCTTTGAAGCGGTTTAAACATCAGATAAATTGTCCTTGCAGGGCACAGGGGTCCCTTAAGAGTACGTTTTCGAGAAACAAAAATCTTAAAAAAGGCATATACAAGCATTGGTGGTTCAGTGGTAGAATTCTCGCCTGCCACGCGGGAGGCCCGGGTTCGATTCCCGGCTAATGCAACAGAGTATCTTTAGCCAATGATTTATATCTCAAGAGTAGGTGTATTGATCGCTATGTCCATACTATCCGCGTGGTCTATGGCACTCTGGTATTGGTTCTGTCGTTTGCACAGAACCAATACCAGAGTAGGCCCCACCCTGCTCCAAGTAGACTGAGATCATTGATTTATAATGCTCACTTTTAACTGGTTAAAAATGACTTTACAAACACTCATATGTCATCTCATTATGACTCTTGTTCTGGATTATTCAAAGTTTTGACAGCAACATTGGTTTTGTCCTAGTAGCTTGGGACATAACATTTGGACTATTTGGACAGAGTACGGGACAGCAATGTTCTAGAATACACACATGTATCCCGAATTTTCAGACGTTGGATGCGTAAGCTTATTTGACTGACAATCAGTCCTTCATTTTTCCTCTTCTTTTAAATATCGCTTTTTTTTCTCACATATTTTCTCTGTACCATTGGCCTCGTTGGCGCAGTAGGCAGCGCGTCAGTCTCATAATCTGAAGGTCGTGAGTTCAACCCTCACACGGGGCATGTGTCTTTTTACATGAGGTTTTGAGCGACCTGGCAACAAGTCATTTACACTGTGCATTCCATAGAGGGTGCAGTTGGAAAGGCCCGGAAACTGTGGAGACAATAAAGAGGAATGAAGTGCATTTCTGGTTCACACTGTCGAAATGAAAGAGTACTTTTATATTTCTGGTGAAAAGCCGAGCAGCTGCAATTTGGACTACTTGCAGTCCAAACCATGTGGTGCTTCTTTGCTATTTTCAGAAAATAGAGATTGACAGGAATGTAGACAGAGCCTCTGCCATAACCTGGCCAATTGATCAAGTTTCTGAGATTCAATATTTCAGATTCAGGAAGGTTTATTGTCATTCCAAAACTTCAGAGGGCGTCTTTGAAGCGGTTTAAACATCAGATAAATTGTCCTTGCAGGGCACAGGGGTCCCTTAAGAGTACGTTTTCGAGAAACAAAAATCTTAAAAAAGGCATATACAAGCATTGGTGGTTCAGTGGTAGAATTCTCGCCTGCCACGCGGGAGGCCCGGGTTCGATTCCCGGCTAATGCAACAGAGTATCTTTAGCCAATGATTTATATCTCAAGAGTAGGTGTATTGATCGCTATGTCCATACTATCCGCGTGGTCTATGGCACTCTGGTATTGGTTCTGTCGTTTGCACAGAACCAATACCAGAGTAGGCCCCACCCTGCTCCAAGTAGACTGAGATCATTGATTTATAATGCTCACTTTTAACTGGTTAAAAATGACTTTACAAACACTCATATGTCATCTCATTATGACTCTTGTTCTGGATTATTCAAAGTTTTGACAGCAACATTGGTTTTGTCCTAGTAGCTTGGGACATAACATTTGGACTATTTGGACAGAGTACGGGACAGCAATGTTCTAGAATACACACATGTATCCCGAATTTTCAGACGTTGGATGCGTAAGCTTATTTGACTGACAATCAGTCCTTCATTTTTCCTCTTCTTTTAAAAATCGCTTTTTTTTCTCACATATTTTCTCTGTACCATTGGCCTCGTTGGCGCAGTAGGCAGCGCGTCAGTCTCATAATCTGAAGGTCGTGAGTTCAACCCTCACACGGGGCATGTGCCTTTTTACATGAGGTTTTGAGCGACCTGGCAACAAGTCATTTACACTGTGCATTCCATAGAGGGTGCAGTTGGAAAGGCCCGGAAACTGTGGAGACAATAAAGAGGAATGAAGTGCATTTCTGGTTCACACTGTCGAAATGAAAGAGTACTTTTATATTTCTGGTGAAAAGCAGAGCAGCTGCAATTTGGACTACTTGCAGTCCAAACCATGTGGTGCTTCTTTGCTATTTTCAGAAAATAGAGATTGACAGGAATGTAGACAGAGCCTCTGCCATAACCTGGCCAATTGATCAAGTTTCTGAGATTCAATATTTCAGATTCAGGAAGGTTTATTGTCATTCCAAAACTTCAGAGGGGTCTTTGAAGCGGTTTAAACATCAGATAAATTGTCCTTGCAGGGCACAGGGGTCCCTTAAGAGTACGTTTTCGAGAAACAAAAATCTTAAAAAAGGCATATACAAGCATTGGTGGTTCAGTGGTAGAATTCTCGCCTGCCACGCGGGAGGCCCGGGTTCGATTCCCGGCTAATGCAACAGAGTATCTTTAGCCAATGATTTATATCTCAAGAGTAGGTGTATTGATCGCTATGTCCATACTATCCGCGTGGTCTATGGCACTCTGGTATTGGTTCTGTCGTTTGCACAGAACCAATACCAGAGTAGGCCCCACCCTGCTCCAAGTAGACTGAGATCATTGATTTATAATGCTCACTTTTAACTGGTTAAAAATGACTTTACAAACACTCATATGTCATCTCATTATGACTCTTGTTCTGGATTATTCAAAGTTTTGACAGCAACATTGGTTTTGTCCTAGTAGCTTGGGACATAACATTTGGACTATTTGGACAGAGTACGGGACAGCAATGTTCTAGAATACACACATGTATCCCGAATTTTCAGACGTTGGATGCGTAAGCTTATTTGACTGACAATCAGTCCTTCATTTTTCCTCTTCTTTTAAATATCGCTTTTTTTTCTCACATATTTTCTCTGTACCATTGGCCTCGTTGGCGCAGTAGGCAGCGCGTCAGTCTCATAATCTGAAGGTCGTGAGTTCAACCCTCACACGGGGCATGTGTCTTTTTACATGAGGTTTTGAGCGACCTGGCAACAAGTCATTTACACTGTGCATTCCATAGAGGGTGCAGTTGGAAAGGCCCGGAAACTGTGGAGACAATAAAGAGGAATGAAGTGCATTTCTGGTTCACACTGTCGAAATGAAAGAGTACTTTTATATTTCTGGTGAAAAGCCGAGCAGCTGCAATTTGGACTACTTGCAGTCCAAACCATGTGGTGCTTCTTTGCTATTTTCAGAAAATAGAGATTGACAGGAATGTAGACAGAGCCTCTGCCATAACCTGGCCAATTGATCAAGTTTCTGAGATTCAATATTTCAGATTCAGGAAGGTTTATTGTCATTCCAAAACTTCAGAGGGGTCTTTGAAGCGGTTTAAACATCAGATAAATTGTCCTTGCAGGGCACAGGGGTCCCTTAAGAGTACGTTTTCGAGAAAGAAAAATCTTAAAAAAGGCATATACAAGCATTGGTGGTTCAGTGGTAGAATTCTCGCCTGCCACGCGGGAGGCCCGGGTTCGATTCCCGGCTAATGCAACAGAGTATCTTTCGCCAATGATTTATATCTCAAGAGTAGGTGTATTGATCGCTATGTCCATACTATCCGCGTGGTCTATGGCACTCTGGTATTGGTTCTGTCGTTTGCACAGAACCAATACCAGAGTAGGCCCCACCCTGCTCCAAGTAGACTGAGATCATTGATTTATAATGCTCACTTTTAACTGGTTAAAAATGACTCTTTTTCTGGATTATTCAAGAGTTTATTCAAAGTTTTGACAGCAACATTGGTTTTGTCCTAGTGGCTTGGGACATAACATTTGGACTATTTGGACAGAGTACGGGACAGCAATGTTCTAGAATACACACATGTATCCCGAATTTTCAGACGTTGGATGCGTAAGCTTATTTGACTGACAATCAGTCCTTCATTTTTCCTCTTCTTTTAAAAATCGCTTTTTTTTCTCACATATTTTCTCTGTACCATTGGCCTCGTTGGCGCAGTAGGCAGCGCGTCAGTCTCATAATCTGAAGGTCGTGAGTTCAACCCTCACACGGGGCATGTGCCTTTTTACATGAGGTTTTGAGCGACCTGGCAACAAGTCATTTACACTGTGCATTCCATAGAGGGTGCAGTTGGAAAGGCCCGGAAACTGTGGAGACAATAAAGAGGAATGAAGTGCATTTCTGGTTCACACTGTCGAAATGAAAGAGTACTTTTATATTTCTGGTGAAAAGCAGAGCAGCTGCAATTTGGACTACTTGCAGTCCAAACCATGTGGTGCTTCTTTGCTATTTTCAGAAAATAGAGATTGACAGGAATGTAGACAGAGCCTCTGCCATAACCTGGCCAATTGATCAAGTTTCTGAGATTCAATATTTCAGATTCAGGAAGGTTTATTGTCATTCCAAAACTTCAGAGGGGTCTTTGAAGCGGTTTAAACATCAGATAAATTGTCCTTGCAGGGCACAGGGGTCCCTTAAGAGTACGTTTTCGAGAAACAAAAATCTTAAAAAAGGCATATACAAGCATTGGTGGTTCAGTGGTAGAATTCTCGCCTGCCACGCGGGAGGCCCGGGTTCGATTCCCGGCTAATGCAACAGAGTATCTTTAGCCAATGATTTATATCTCAAGAGTAGGTGTATTGATCGCTATGTCCATACTATCCGCGTGGTCTATGGCACTCTGGTATTGGTTCTGTCGTTTGCACAGAACCAATACCAGAGTAGGCCCCACCCTGCTCCAAGTAGACTGAGATCATTGATTTATAATGCTCACTTTTAACTGGTTAAAAATGACTTTACAAACACTCATATGTCATCTCATTATGACTCTTGTTCTGGATTATTCAAAGTTTTGACAGCAACATTGGTTTTGTCCTAGTAGCTTGGGACATAACATTTGGACTATTTGGACAGAGTACGGGACAGCAATGTTCTAGAATACACACATGTATCCCGAATTTTCAGACGTTGGATGCGTAAGCTTATTTGACTGACAATCAGTCCTTCATTTTTCCTCTTCTTTTAAATATCGCTTTTTTTTCTCACATATTTTCTCTGTACCATTGGCCTCGTTGGCGCAGTAGGCAGCGCGTCAGTCTCATAATCTGAAGGTCGTGAGTTCAACCCTCACACGGGGCATGTGTCTTTTTACATGAGGTTTTGAGCGACCTGGCAACAAGTCATTTACACTGTGCATTCCATAGAGGGTGCAGTTGGAAAGGCCCGGAAACTGTGGAGACAATAAAGAGGAATGAAGTGCATTTCTGGTTCACACTGTCGAAATGAAAGAGTACTTTTATATTTCTGGTGAAAAGCCGAGCAGCTGCAATTTGGACTACTTGCAGTCCAAACCATGTGGTGCTTCTTTGCTATTTTCAGAAAATAGAGATTGACAGGAATGTAGACAGAGCCTCTGCCATAACCTGGCCAATTGATCAAGTTTCTGAGATTCAATATTTCAGATTCAGGAAGGTTTATTGTCATTCCAAAACTTCAGAGGGGTCTTTGAAGCGGTTTAAACATCAGATAAATTGTCCTTGCAGGGCACAGGGGTCCCTTAAGAGTACGTTTTCGAGAAACAAAAATCTTAAAAAAGGCATATACAAGCATTGGTGGTTCAGTGGTAGAATTCTCGCCTGCCACGCGGGAGGCCCGGGTTCGATTCCCGGCTAATGCAACAGAGTATCTTTAGCCAATGATTTATATCTCAAGAGTAGGTGTATTGATCGCTATGTCCATACTATCCGCGTGGTCTATGGCACTCTGGTATTGGTTCTGTCGTTTGCACAGAACCAATACCAGAGTAGGCCCCACCCTGCTCCAAGTAGACTGAGATCATTGATTTATAATGCTCACTTTTAACTGGTTAAAAATGACTTTACAAACACTCATATGTCATCTCATTATGACTCTTGTTCTGGATTATTCAAAGTTTTGACAGCAACATTGGTTTTGTCCTAGTAGCTTGGGACATAACATTTGGACTATTTGGACAGAGTACGGGACAGCAATGTTCTAGAATACACACATGTATCCTGAATTTTCAGACGTTGGATGCGTAAGCTTATTTGACTGACAATCAGTCCTTCATTTTTCCTCTTCTTTTAAAAATCGCTTTTTTTTCTCACATATTTTCTCTGTACCATTGGCCTCGTTGGCGCAGTAGGCAGCGCGTCAGTCTCATAATCTGAAGGTCGTGAGTTCAACCCTCACACGGGGCATGTGTCTTTTTACATGAGGTTTTGAGCGACCTGGCAACAAGTCATTTACACTGTGCATTCCATAGAGGGTGCAGTTGGAAAGGCCCGGAAACTGTGGAGACAATAAAGAGGAATGAAGTGCATTTCTGGTTCACACTGTCGAAATGAAAGAGTACTTTTATATTTCTGGTGAAAAGCCGAGCAGCTGCAATTTGGACTACTTGCAGTCCAAACCATGTGGTGCTTCTTTGCTATGTTCAGAAAATAGAGATTGACAGGAATGTAGACAGAGCCTCTGCCATAACCTGGCCAATTGATCAAGTTTCTGAGATTCAATATTTCAGATTCAGGAAGGTTTATTGTCATTCCAAAACTTCAGAGGGGTCTTTGAAGCGGTTTAAACATCAGATAAATTGTCCTTGCAGGGCACAGGGGTCCCTTAAGAGTACGTTTTCGAGAAAGAAAAATCTTAAAAAAGGCATATACAAGCATTGGTGGTTCAGTGGTAGAATTCTCGCCTGCCACGCGGGAGGCCCGGGTTCGATTCCCGGCTAATGCAACAGAGTATCTTTCGCCAATGATTTATATCTCAAGAGTAGGTGTATTGATCGCTATGTCCATACTATCCGCGTGGTCTATGGCACTCTGGTATTGGTTCTGTCGTTTGCACAGAACCAATACCAGAGTAGGCCCCACCCTGCTCCAAGTAGACTGAGATCATTGATTTATAATGCTCACTTTTAACTGGTTAAAAATGACTCTTTTTCTGGATTATTCAAGAGTTTATTCAAAGTTTTGACAGCAACATTGGTTTTGTCCTAGTGGCTTGGGACATAACATTTGGACTATTTGGACAGAGTACGGGACAGCAATGTTCTAGAATACACACATGTATCCCGAATTTTCAGACGTTGGATGCGTAAGCTTATTTGACTGACAATCAGTCCTTCATTTTTCCTCTTCTTTTAAAAATCGCTTTTTTTTCTCACATATTTTCTCTGTACCATTGGCCTCGTTGGCGCAGTAGGCAGCGCGTCAGTCTCATAATCTGAAGGTCGTGAGTTCAACCCTCACACGGGGCATGTGCCTTTTTACATGAGGTTTTGAGCGACCTGGCAACAAGTCATTTACACTGTGCATTCCATAGAGGGTGCAGTTGGAAAGGCCCGGAAACTGTGGAGACAATAAAGAGGAATGAAGTGCATTTCTGGTTCACACTGTCGAAATGAAAGAGTACTTTTATATTTCTGGTGAAAAGCAGAGCAGCTGCAATTTGGACTACTTGCAGTCCAAACCATGTGGTGCTTCTTTGCTATTTTCAGAAAATAGAGATTGACAGGAATGTAGACAGAGCCTCTGCCATAACCTGGCCAATTGATCAAGTTTCTGAGATTCAATATTTCAGATTCAGGAAGGTTTATTGTCATTCCAAAACTTCAGAGGGGTCTTTGAAGCGGTTTAAACATCAGATAAATTGTCCTTGCAGGGCACAGGGGTCCCTTAAGAGTACGTTTTCGAGAAAGAAAAATCTTAAAAAAGGCATATACAAGCATTGGTGGTTCAGTGGTAGAATTCTCGCCTGCCACGCGGGAGGCCCGGGTTCGATTCCCGGCTAATGCAACAGAGTATCTTTAGCCAATGATTTATATCTCAAGAGTAGGTGTATTGATCGCTATGTCCATACTATCCGCGTGGTCTATGGCACTCTGGTATTGGTTCTGTCGTTTGCACAGAACCAATACCAGAGTAGGCCCCACCCTGCTCCAAGTAGACTGAGATCATTGATTTATAATGCTCACTTTTAACTGGTTAAAAATG
>CM076722.1:22485888-22605888 GCA_038501795.1 Pseudopleuronectes americanus
TTGGACAGTGTAACAGCTCACACTGTGGTGGCTCAGGTGCATGAGAGGCCGGTCTGAGTGTCTGTGGGGAAACAACAACAGAGGAGACAGGCTATGATGAAAGTATTTCACCACAAGTTTCAGCTCAGGAGGATTAGTTACAGGTCTCCTCACTGTAGGTTTGGGGCGGGTCAACGCCAAAAGACATTATTACACTTTATTTGTACGCATTTGATACTGAATTAGGATATTCTTTCGAGTATTTCTTCATAAATTACAAAATATACTTTAAATAATGAATTGTGCTGTGTGTTGCTTTATACCGTACATGGACATGATCCAAGCATAGTGAGCCTGTGTGCTAGCACTTGTCAAGGGCCCACATACATGGCCGCCTTACATCCTATCTGTGTCTCTCTCACACTTTCAATCTCACAAATATTTAGTTAAGAAGGAGTGTGGGGTTGGGAGGTGAGTCAAGAGATCACGCTGAATTGTTGTTCAGTATTTCAATCAGAACTGAGACTCTCTGTCTGCTTCTCTCTCTCTCTCTCTCTCTCTCTCTCTCTCTCTCTCTCTATCTGCAGGATTAGTATTTATATAATTTCAAATAAACTCATGCCAGTTCACAGTTGGACACATAAATGATCTATTGAAAAGGGGTTTTATTAAATAGTTGATTCACACCACAGAGTGTTTCGGCTGCTGATTCCTTGTGTTTGAAATCTTCTTCAATTACAGCTATAATTTGCTGCATATATATATTTTTTTCATTTTCCTGCTGTACTCTTATTAGGAGATTTTGTCTCACAGTCTGGCTAAAGCACAGACCGTCACAGTGGGAGAGAGAGAGAGAGAGAGAGAGAGAGAGAGAGAGAGAGAGAGAGAGAGAGAGAGAGAGAGAGAGAGAGAGAGGCCAACAGACGGAGACTGAGACGGAGAGATGAAAAGCGTAGGATGATGAAGGCTGCTGACTCATCAGCCCTGTAGGGATTATCCTTCACATTTTGTGCGTGCTTGTATGTGTTTGGCCACTGCCTTACTACTGAAGAGGACATGCACAGCAGGCATTACTGCACGATGAGGATGAGCATGATAGAGGAAGCAAATGAGCCAGCAGGCTAGTAGCATGACTGACCAAGCAAAGTGACTTTGAACGCCTCTCTTCCCATTGCTACTATGGGGCATTATACTTTATTATCATGTAAAGAGAGGCCTTTATTTTAAACAAAAATAATAATTTACCATCTACATGTCCTTTGTCAGATTATAATTGGATCTGACAAAGATTCTTCAAGAACTAAGTTTAAATCTCAAAAAAATTCTGCACTTACAGGGTTTAAATAATAATATAATAAATAATGACTATAATTATCCCTCAAATGCATAACAATGTTTCTGAAATTAATTTAAATGTATTTTTTGCATGTTGAGCAAAGATCAATGGGTTTCTTTTTAAAATGTTGTCAAATCATAATAAGTGGCATTGAGCTCCATGTGTGACGTTTACGAGGTGTGAGGTGTACCGGCATTAGTCTTTTATATGCCAGAGAGGGAAAAATTAAATTAACACCTTTCAGCCGGCTCCCAAACTGCTGGCAGTTAATGGGCAGACATGGAAATTACACTATTAGACTACTAGTGAATCAGAGGACTCAATGGTGGTTGCTCTGAGTCCGCCATGCTCTGCTGAATTAAGTCTTTTAAAATGGTGTTGGCCATGTTTTCTCTCCTTGTCCCTCCATCATTCTGTGAGCACGCATACTTATCTTATTCCTGTCTCTGAGGACATGCCCTAAACGTTTGCCATGGAGGACTCTGACCTCATTGGTCTGCCCTGAATACATACATTCAGTGGATATTAGCTATTAGCTATTAAGTATCTGGTGGCTTGTCCTCTTGGTAAATTTATCACATTAACGCAAAAGAGACACATGCAGCATCTGTTGTTACAATTTACACAATTGTGGGATTGGTTTCTTCACCTGCCTTTTGTGTGATGCAAGCCTATCAACATTTTTGAAATTTTTATATTATAATATAATAAAGAATTATAATTTTCATCTTTGGGGCCAAATTATTTCTTTACACAATGGTCTATGTTAAATTTTAGACTCTATGTGGACAAAGCTGAGATTGTCCAGAAAAAAAAGACGTACGATGCAACAGCCTGTGAAAGACAAATTTAAGACATGTTAAATTGAGAAAATGCCATTAGCTACCAACATTATTCAAGTTATCAGTAGATAATGGTAGACATTTTCACAACATATCATGTACATAAGTGCCTCTCAGAATTAAAGCAGCATTAAATAATATTTGGTCACATTGGGGCATTAGAAAAAAAAAGTGTAAAACTGAAAATATCACCAATCAACTAATAGAAGCAAACACATTAGGTCAAATTGGCAACATTGCCATTGATTTTGTCATGTGATTTTGGCATCTCAGCAAATTTTAGTCCAACATTTATTCTCCTTTCAGCTTTAGCCTGGTTATTGCCAACTATTGGCAATAACCAGGCTAAGGTGCCGTTCCTTAAATGCTCTACTGTGTTCTAACCCTCTGAGGGAGCTGAAACCTGTTGAAACTGTTCTTAGAATTGAGCACAACTGCAGAGTCCGGTGAACTCGATGTGGGTTTGCCACAGCATGTGGCCTGTTTAATTACATAGGCCATTTGATTGAATATCAATCAGAAAATTTGTATTAGTGCAGGTTTAAATAACATATTGTGAATTAAATGCCTATGGTCAAGTTTTGGCAACTTTCAAACTTAAATAATTCAGAACTTCTTCTGTACAATTTCAAACCAATGAAGAAAATAAACTAAATTAACAGTTGGCTGTGTTCAATATTACTCAAATACTCGAGAAATCAATAAAACTTTGAAAATATGAAGATTTGCTATTGGAGATTGTTGAATATATTTGAGTTTGGTTGACACTTGACATCTATTGCACTTCTGTCTGTCCTGGGAGAGGGATCCCTCACATGTGGCTCTCTCTGAGGTTTCTACGTTCTTTTCATCCTGTTAAAAGGGGTTTTTAAGCAGTTTTTCCTTACCCTAGTTGAGGGTTAACAGAGGATGTCAAATCTTGTCACAGCCCTATGAGACAAATTTTGATTTGTGAATATGGGCTATACAAATCAAATTTGATTGATTGATTGATTGATCATATTGCAGTCCTGCCACTGACATTTTGGAAAATTTTTCAAATAAAGTGAATAATAAACAGACCGGAATATTGGCAGAATATTAATTTTTAAAAGATTATCTAAAACTTCTCTTACATTATGTTGTACCACTCTTGTGGTGTTTCATATGCAAGAAAGATGATCCTTTTTATTACCTATAATGTCAGCAGATGATATATGAATTATTTTGTTATTACAGGAGGTCTTAGTACTGAACCAGTATGTTGACGAAGAGAACCCTGTCCCAAAAACTTGTCTGTCTGTCACGTTGACTGGGATCTGTAGGGCTTAAAGTTTGCCTCTCATCACAGTCCAGTCTTCTGTTGCTGTTTCTCCCTCTGTCTTCTGTGGAATAATCCACTCTTGTTCTGCCTGTGCTCGCATAAATGACTGGCTGCAGAAAGAAACAAAGCAGCAGCAACTGTGACTCATACCGGAAAAGGTGGCATAATGTGAAGTATACATTTAAAAAGGATTTCATTAAGATGGAACATGGCAGCTTCCAATTCTCCTTTTGGTTGCACGGATAGGACTGCTGCATTGTAATGGACATATGATTGACAAAATAAGAACTGACACTTTTAAATACATATCAGAAATCAATTGCAAAATAATTTAAGTTGTCTAACACTGACAAATATATCTGGTTATAGTTTATAAGAGATGCCTCAGGTCTTTACACACAGAATAGCCAAGAGCGTTTCTTCAAACAACTGACAATATCACAAAAAGAGGCTGAACCTTCTTCTATTATCAGTCTTAAAACGGGTTAATGAACATATTTAAAAATACCTAATTAAATTTGCTTGCTTGATGAAACACTACACTTACAAGTGAGAGGTGTGTGGCTGCAAATTGCAGGGATTAATTTACTCTATTACGCGTCTTTTTGCCATTAAAAACCCACTTGTCTACCCTTTCCATCATCACTACAGTTGTTGACTAAGGGCTCTTTGCACAGTCAACAACCTGTACTGAGTCTCTCCCCTGCTAATATCCTCTATCTAATGATGTTCCTTCTCTTCTCTGTGCTTATCAGACCTGATCCAGGCCACCCAGGATACCACTGTGAACGTCCCCCAGATGGCCGATACACTGATGGAGAGGGCCGGTAACGCCAGCTGGGTGGTGGTTTTCAAAGCCCTGATCACCACACACCACCTCATGGTGCAAGGCAACGAGGTGAGCTTATAACAAAAAAGATATACAACCCAATGTTTATGGATGAATGAAGTTTTTCCCTGAGCTGTTCTGTAAGCGCATAGTTTGGCAACATTTTCCTCAATGGCCTCCATGGAATTAACAAAAGGGACTGACCTTCTGGTTCCGACCTCCTGACCCATTTTATGTCCTCACGGCTAAAGAAAGGCAAAGGCTCTGAATCGACAGCAAGGGATAACTCAGAGAGATAAACAGATGGTGTTTTACTGCCCATTGAATGATCCAAGCTGCCACTGAAATGTAGATAACAAAGGTGTGGGGGAAACTATTGATACAGAAATGTAAGAGGGAAGAGACTGTATGTCGAAATATTCAATAAGAGAGTGCAAGAGATTGACCAATGGAGAATTAGAAGACAAAGAGAGATACTGTGAGATCTCATTTAGTCATTAATTTACGTTCCATATCTACTATTCCCTATTCCTTATTCCTTCCCGTTGGCCTTTATGCCAGTACATAGAGCAGGAAAGATGGCTAGTGGCGGTTTAATGGTATGAAGATAATAGCATTAACCTTTGCATTCATTACAGCAGGTATCCGGGTAAAAGGGCAAGTGTGCTTATGTTTCCATGGGCCACAGTGGGATACTCTGGCCCTTCACGCACACACTGATAAGATCACCCTGTGAGTGAAAACGTGTTAATGTGTTAATTTATATTTGACAAGGTGATATTATCTTTACATGGTACGTACATTAACCAGGACAACTTTAGTGTTCTTGGTGATAATAGATGTAATACTGAATAGACTTGTAGAAAGAAAGAGAAAGAGAGAATGAAAGCGAGAAAGAAATTGGAGGAGCGGAATGTAGCTCACTGGTTCTCATGGGAGGAATTTTATTCCTCACATCCCCTCGTTTTATTGTGTTCTGCGATGTTTACATGGAGCCACAAAATAGGATACAGTATATGTGTGTGTATGTGTTGTTTATTTGTGTGTTGGGGGATACTTTTACCACTGCAGTAAGCTTTTTTTCATGTAGGGATGCTGAACCTATTTGTCTTTATTATTTATTTGTCTTTATTCATGCCTTATTTCCTGTTTCTCTCCAAATTCCTAGTTCATATTCACATCTTGCGACTCGTGACGGTGTAACATTGCTCCTTTAAAACCGGAATTTCACTCTAATCAGTAAAAAAAAAGTGCTGAATGTGCTGAAATTCAAATGGCAATGAATCCCACAAACGAGCCTACAGAACCCTGTTGTTCAATGAATTCTTAAATTCCTTCATTTTATGTTTTGTTGATGGAAATTCACAACCCTTAAAAACCTTCCAATTACTCGCAGAGCTGGAGAGCCTTCTTTGTTCCAGACATACACATGTGCCAATCCCCCAGCCATTGTCTCAGACGTACGCATGCTTGAGTCATGGAAACTACGTTTTAGACCTAGATAAACACTGTGTTTCTATCCTCTCCCACAGAAATTCCTGCAGTTCCTGGCTTCTAGAAACACCTTGTTCAACCTCAGCAACTTCTTGGACAAAACTGGCTCCCATGGTGGGTGATGCCTCTGTGCTTATGTAGACAAAACTAAGTTCCCTCCATGATCTCTAGTTTCCCTTCTCCCCTTAATGAAATTCATCAACATGGAAATGAATGCAGTGTCCTAAACACTGGCTTCAAACCCTGTTGTTATGTGGTCCACTAGGGTCTGTCTTGTTATTTTTGTCATATTGTTTAAGTAGAAAAAAAATGCATGGGTTAATACTAGGATTAATACAATACACTCTACGAGTTATCAGTATTTAGCTTTGTGTTAAGGTTTACTTTCGTCTAGTAAGGATCAAGTCTAGTCCATATCTGTCTCCTCAAAGAAAATTAAAGTGACAGTTGTCTTGTGACATTTATCTAGCAAGTACATATACAAACAATATAACAGAGCTAATTAATCACAGAAAGGAAAGTAGGAAAGATTTTAAAAAGTTATTATACGATACAGCACATTGATAAAGTTGGGGCAGAAAAAATAATTTCGCAGCATCAACTGTTTTCCTTTCTCTCTATGCAATATCCGTATTTATATGTAATAACCATTTTACTAGTCCTTAATACACCTATACATGGAATCAAAGTTCTTAGAACCTTTACTCGATGTGCTTATTAAAGTCACCTTTTTTATTAATAATTGGATATTTAGAAAAATGTACCTGTTCACTTTTTTGTTACGAGTTACCTCTAAAGCTTTGTATTGTGTTAAGCTAGTTTCCTGCTTCCAGTCTTTAAACAACGCAGAGTAATCAGGACACAGTGTTTTGTGTTGGTCTCTGAGCCTCTGGATTTTTTCAGAGTGACAAAAGCAACCACAGGTTGTTAAGAAAGAAAGGGAAGTAGATGGAATAGTGGATCCATAAGGGCCATGTGGGAGTGTGGCAGAGGGCAAGGACTTTTTCCTAGTAACATAACAAAATGACTATAACTTATTACAATATTTCCCACAGAATCAATTTAACCTATGATTGTAACAAAGTTGCACGTACAACAGATTCCAAGTGACAGGTACACAGACTAAAGAGTGAAAAATAAGTTATCCTGTGAGAGAAAGAACTGTAGCTGAAACTAGGAGGTCTGACTGTGTGCGTGAATGGGAGCAACATTATGGATCACAGCGCGAGCCCACGGCTGCCCGCAGCAGCTCAGGTTAACAGAGTATAGTTCTGCCCATAGCGCTGCACACTCTTTTTATTATGAAAAGTGAACATTTGTTTTGGTTTCTATGAAACGGTGGGGGTACAAATTTGAATAATTTATAATTAATTGGAAATACTAAATGACAGTATTTCCTGCTCGTTTAAGACAAAGTTTCTGAATATGGGCCGTACAAATTTTAATGTTTGAGTTTTATTACTTTAACCTAAATTATATTCAGTAACACTTACACTTGCATTATAAACAAGACAGAATCTCACTGTTTACAATATGGAGCCATTACACATTTTCAATGCTTACTAATACTCTGCGCTAAGTTGACATTGAAGAGTTTGCATGTTTACATGTGTATTTTGTGTGTCTTCCTCAGGCTATGACATGTCCACATTTATCAGACGCTACAGCCGGTATCTCAACGAGAAGGCCTTCGCCTACAGACAGATGTCTTTTGACTTTGGACGAGTCAAGAAAGGGTACTGGTTTTCATTTCTCACAACACCGCTCTTCTGAATGATCATTTCAGCTTTGTTGTCTCATAAAAAAGCTTGGTCTAGAACATGCTCGCTTTTTAATTGCCCTTGATATTCATCAGAATATCAAACATCCCACAGAGTTTGTGAAGATGCGTGGGATGAACTCAGTTACCTCAAGCATGGAATGTGCATGGCTTTACTGATGTACAGAGATAAATTCAGTGGACAACTCTACTTAGCTGGCAGACACAAGGTACCTCAATACAATTATTTTTGTATATCCCTTATCCACAAATCAAAATTTGTCTCATAGGGCTTAACAAGGTGACATAATCTGCCCTTAACCCTAAGCAAGAGTCAAGAAAAACAACCAAAATAAACATTAACAGTGGAACAAAACATAAGAACCGCTGAGAGAGCCACACGTGAGGATCCATCTTCCAGGATGGACAGAAGTGCAATAGATGCCATGTGTAACTGAGAAAGACACAAAATAAAAGTATTTACAAGATTGATAAGAAAAAAACTATTTATAAGATAATGGAAAAATGTCAATTTTTTAAAGTATTTTTACATAAAAAAATGTCTGATAGAGAAGAAGGGAGCAGTAATGGCTATTGAATTGAGGAGTTATTGTATTAATCCACAATGTGGCCGCAGCAGCGATCCTGGATCTGCAAAATATAAAGCACAAGGACTCAGGCTACATAACCTGACACTGGAAAATCTAGACGAAGACTAAAGAAATCAATGATCAGCTTCTTTCTCACTCTTTCTCTTGTCCCTTTTCCGTTCCTCCTCTGTTTCAGAGCTGAGGGAGCGATGAGGACTATGTCTGTAGAGAAGCTGTTGAAAGGAATGCCGACCCTGCAGAGCCAGATCGACGCACTGCTGGATTTTGATGTGAGTGACACTCGCTAATAGGGAACAGAGTCACTTTGCAAGGTTACTGAATTTGCTGAGGGATAAACACAATCAAGACAGAAAGGTGGTAACTGGTTTTAAACAGGCTTAGTGTTGTAGTCACAGCCTCATACAGATATATATAGACTGTGTATATAGGACCATTGTCCGAGTGTTGATATTCATTGAAAATAAAGAAACTTAAACATATCTGTGTAACATGAAATTATCTATCTGGTATACCTGCAATTGTGAGGATGGGATACATACAGTACCACTGATACAGAAACTAAGAAATGTTGTTGTCTTTGTCATTTAATTCTCCTCGTAAGTTTCTGACTTAAAAGAAGTTTTCAGTCTCCTCTATTCATCAATCCTAACTACACTGTGCCTCTTGGGTTTTATTTGTGTCCACAGGTTCATCCTCCGGACCTGGACAATCCAGTGATCAAATCCTGCTTCCTCCTGCTCTTCAAAGATCTGATCAAGTTATATGCCTGCTACAATGACGGCGTCATTAACCTGCTCGGTAAAGAGTCACTCCATCTTCACCTCATCACATGATCTATTAAATAATCACTGAACAAAGGTCAAGTACTCTGGAATATTACAGAGGAAGCCATTAAGTTGGTATGGAGATCATGTTAGCATTTGATGGCGATCCTGTGGAGATCACTGGATCAGAATGATTGAGTGAGGTAACGTAGGGGAAATGGTTCTCAATCTTGCTGTGCACAGCAACATGAGGTGTGACTTCTTTTGGTTTGTAAAAACCGAGGAATTATCAGCAGAGAAATTTTAAACAATATAACTGCAATCAGCAAGAAACAATAAACAGGTTTTGGACACAGTGGATGTCTGTGGCAAGGACAAATGAGATAACATTTTTGGCTACACACAATACTTAATAGCAGGATTGATTCATTTTTGGTTTGATCTTTAAATGCAGAGGTTAACAAAAAGGATAACATAGAATGATCTTATGACTTATTTTTGAACTATGTGAGAATAAGGAGTCACATTGTACTATCTCTTTATCCAGAAAAGTTTTTCCAGATGAAGAGGAGCCAGTGTAAAGACGGGCTGGAGATCTACAAGAGATTCCTGACACGAATGACTCGGGTTTCTGAGTTCTTCAAAATCGCTGAGGTAGCCTATACTACACAATATATCTCTGAATATCAAGCATACATATTGTACTCCTTATTTACTATTTCATTAAATGTCATTGTATTCTTTTACAGGAAGTGGGAATAGACAAAAATGACATCCCTGAACTCACTCAGGTAAGAAGCTTCCTCACCCCCCTATTTTTCTGGCTACGAACTAACATAGAATTCGGTAGGCTACTCCGTTTTTTATCTACTGTCCAATATGTCATGCGACTTTCTAAGGTTACCACTTATTTTTCCTGCAGGGTTCACTGTGGTCTTCTTTTGGTTGTAATCAGACGTTCACAGACAGCTACACTCTGTCCCTTGTTTGAAGAAGAGGCATATCCCACTGTTCCCCCTTATCACCTCCAACCTTCATGCAACCAATTAGCTGTGTTTGTTTGGTCTTTTGACTTTCAGAGATGCAGAGTGATCATTCAGGCTGAGAGTGTGAGGAGTGCAAAGAGCTAGCTTTGGGGAGCAAACAGCTTACGGAAGGTTAACAATAAAACTCTCTTTGAGTGCAGAGAATTGAAGCAAGTGCACAACCAACAAACAGATGAAGTGCGATGATGTGACTGAATGAGCTGATTGGATAAGCTGTGATATGCTGAGTAAGGTTGCTGATCAGGTGGCTGTTTCCGCTGCTGAACATAGTTTTAGTTTAACAACTTTATAAAGGAACAGCAGACTGTCCTTGAATTGTGCTGCAGAGTTTTATGACAGCTTCACTGTATTACCATTTAAAGTCATTTCCATGATGAGAAACCTGATTTCTCCTGTATGTTTTCCCTCAAAACTACGTTTTTCGTTTGAAAAATGGATACACTTGGCGTCTAAACTATTCCAGAATCGTATAGCCGCTAACACAGAGAGGTTTTGAACCGCTGCTTACCCGATTTTAGTTTGAAAACTTGGGTAGGACAGGCACAAACAAAGATGTTTGGAAATGATGACATAGACACTCACAGCTGCTTGCTGATTTGGTCTTTCGGTTACGATGTAGTCTTTTGTTGATTCGTCAGGCTCCGATCACATGATCACATGGAATAAAACAACCAGCATTAGCCTTGACTACCAGTGCAGAACAGAACATGGTGACAAAAGTGTTGCTGACCCTGTCTTGTCTTTGTCAACAGCTGTCGTGCATTTACATTGTACATTTTACAATGATACAACTGCTGACATGTATAAGAGACAAGCTGATATTCGAGCATGCCGTCCTATTTACACCGGTATACACATGCCCAGTGTAAGGGAGCGGCAATGTGATAACAATTTTCCAGTACGTTAGTATGGACGAGGATTAAAAGTTATACAGAGATAACAATATTGCAACCCAACACTAGCTATTTCCAGCTTAATGATATCAATCTTCAAGTGTTTTTCTAAATAATGTCTCTACCCTATATGTATAAGGTCCATGTTATGGAGAGCATACAAACAACACAACCCCCCATATGGCATTTAAACTTTTATGTGCCTCTTTATGAATACACTTTTTTCCATTTGAAATTAAGTCTTATTATCATCATCAGTTCGAACTGAGGAGATGTTTCCGTTGAAATATTTGAAGCAGGAAAATAATTCCAGAGCTTTTAACATGGTCTGGTTTTCATCATTAAGTGTAACCTCAACAATAAATACATTTTCGATTTTTGAGCCTATTTAAATTATAACTACACTTTTCTTACTAGTTTATACAAATTATACTGTTATATTAATTAGCTGAATCGCATGATTAATCTTAACGGCCAAAGCCGTCAGACCAGAGAGGCCACTTTATATAATTAGATACTGTACGGGTGAAATTTGATTTATAATTCCAGGACAAGAAAAATATGTTTAACTTATTTACATTTCATTCTCAGCCACCACTTTCTACGCTCATCCTCTCCAGAATGTATCACAGTACAGCAGCGCAAAAAAGAAAGTGTAATTTTAACATCTTACTGAGTCTCTTGTCGTGTTGTTATGTCCTCATCTGTGCTATTTTTTAGACCTGTGTCTGTTTGTTGAATGTTTCTGCAAATGATGGCAGTGTTATTCATGTGACATAATCTGTCAAGCATCTGCCTGGAGGCCTGTTTCTGTCACGTCCACAGGGAGATGATCCAGCACATTTTACGCTGGAACTCCTCGGAGGAGAACTACAACTGTGTGTGTCTAAATATTACAGTGACAGAGCCGTTAAAGGTGCCCTTTGTCTCTTTGTTGTCAGTGGAGTCCCTGGTTGATAAATGGTCTACTCATCCCTCTCATAGCCAAGACAAACAATATCAGTCTGTCTACTTTGTTGACCTTTCACGCTTTTATGAATAATATACTGGGCAGATTTCAATGGATATATCCAGGAAATGTATCAGGGGATTAAGTGAATTAGTGACATTAGCTTTGACTTGCTTAATAAGCCTGTTGGATATTATTGTGCAATCCATGTACTTGCATGTTTGGAGGTGATAATCTCCCATTTGGCCTGGTTGAGCATTCAGCTTTTCATAATGGCTGACTGGCACCCTAATAATAATAATAATACATTTTATTTATAAGGCGCCTTTCAAGGTACTCAAGGTCGCCGTACAACAGTCAACAATACAGTTAATTCAAAGCAGAGCAGCAGCAGAAAAACAACTTCAGCAGATAGAACATTAAAAGTTATACGCCTGCCCAAACAGGTGGGTTTTGATGCTAGATTTAAAAAGAGCGATTGAATTTGGGTCAATGTTCCTGATGTCAGGGGGGAGGGAGTTCCAGAGGTGAGGGGCAGAGCGGCTGAAGGCTCTAGATCCCATGGTGGACAGATGGGCTCTGGGGACGGTCAGGCTGATGGAGGAGGCAGACCTGAGAGACCGGGTAGAGACATTGATATGGAGGAGGTCAGAGAGGTATGGAGGTGCAAGGTTATGGATGGCCTTAAATGTATGGAGGAGGATTTTATAGTCAATGTGGTGTTTAATAGGAAGCCAGTGGAGTTGATGTAGAACAGGGGTGATGTGACTGATGGATGGTGTCCTAGTGACGATACGGGCAGCAGCATTCTGTACCAGTTGAAGTTTGTGGAGTAGTTTGTGTGGGAGACCAAAGAGAAGGGAATTGCAGTAATCTAGGCGGGAAGTGACAAGGGAGTGAACCAGGATTGTGGCGGTGTTGGGAGTGAGTAAGGGGCAGAGGCGGTTGATATTGCGGATGTGGAAGTAGGCGGACCGGATGGTGTTGTTGATGTGGGTATGGAATGATAGGGTGCTGTCGAGGATGACACCCAGGCTCTTAACCTGAGGAGAGAGGGAAACCGAGGAGTTGTCTATGGTGAGGGTGAAACTGGGCTGTTTCACCCTAACCCTAACCCTCAATCTATTGCCATCAATACTTAACATTTTCTGTTTTTTTCCTTTTGTGCCCTTCTTTATCCCCCCTCCTTCATTTTTCATTTCCTGTGTAAGGGTAGTGTCCCCTTCAGTCTGTCGACAGTGATTAATCACTAACCTCACGTCACCTGAACAGTTTTTTCCCCATGGCGGTGGGGCTCAAAAACAAGCCCCCTGCACCACACTGACTCTTCATCACACTGACACTACTGACCCCCCACACCCCCGACCCACCCTCGCACATAAGTTATAACTCTATATTACTGGCACTATAAACAATCTCTGCACCTTAAAACTGCACGTTACTCTTTTACTGTATATATTGTTGTTTTGTTTTTTATATTATTGCTAATATTGTTCGATGTTGTTTATATTGTTCGATGTTGTTTATATTGTTCGATATTGTTGTCTTTATGTTGTTGTTTTTATATTTTTATATTGTTGTTTGTAAAGTGCACCAACCACACCAAGTCAATTTCCTGTATGTGCAAATATACATGGCAATAAAAAGAATTCTGATTCTGATTCTGATCTGATCAGGATACTTTGACATAAGCTGAGGAAAACAATGAATTTAGGCCTGAACCTTGTGCCAGACTCAAGTTCGCTTTTGAGCTGTGGATTCAGAGATGGATGGATCTGAGAATAGAGCGCTGTTGAGTCTGCACAAGGAAGATAAACTCAGGATCAGGATAGAAGAAAGCTTCACTAGCATGGGCTTTATTATGCTTATCTTGTGAAACAAAATTATACTTCAGTACCCATCTTTCTTCTTTTATGATCTTTAGTTTGAGATATTTGACACACGTTTATCTTATGCAAAACAGGTATAAAAAGCTGCATATATCAAAGTACCACTGTCTTTGCAAAATCTCTACTTGTGTACAGTAATACAGTAATCTCATAGTGACTCCATGTGTCTGCCCTCTTAGTGACTCCATGTATCTGTGTAACTGGTTTAAAAGTTTATTCTCTTGTAACCTCCCTTTGTGTTTTTTTTGGTGCTTTGTAATACTACTGAAACTATAGGACATAACATGTTGAAATCCATGATCAGCCTTTCTTATTAACTGTGTTTTCCTCTGTCTTCCCCTGTGGTGCCCTGGGTTGTGATCAGGCCCCAGAAAGTCTTCTAGAGTCCCTGGAGACCCACCTCAACACCCTTGAGGGAAAAAAGCCGTAAGTAGTCGGGTTTATCTGTGCCTCTGTTTTTTTTTAACGATTAGCAAATTGAAAACTGAGCCCAAGTTTGGTTTGTAATGGTTTGTGCCATGCTGAAAGCCCTGTGAGAAGTTGTCCAGCATGCACCTGAGTATATTTGGTAATCTTAGAAGTGGTTCTGCTCTTTCCCAGGGGCCTGTTTGAGATTAAATTTGCGACTGTATCTTCTCTATCTTCTTATACTCTCACTTATTTGACTAACATTTTGTTTCTTTTTTCTTTGCCTAACTCAGAGAGGATAAGTAAGTATTCTCTCTCAATGAGAACTGTCCTTGGAAATACACATTAACCATCATTTGTAGTAACTTTTACAGAGCTTGCCATTCAAAGACAACAATTTATTTTTCTGCTAATCTGAAAAAGGAAAGCTATGTAGAAGTTGAGCTGGGGCCAAGATGCTATTACTCAGCTGTACAATGTGGATCCTATAATTGCAGATGTTTGCTAAATGGAATTGCTTTGAAATGCTGCCTGCCTGAAAAACACCAAAGTGATACTTACGCTGCCACTTTGTCTTCCGTCTCAGTTAAAGCTATTATGTTTCAGCAAGTACACCATTAAACTCTTTAACTCATGTACTATCATTGTTTTTGCAGGTCACCCACTAAGGTAAGCTATGTTTCATGATAAACACAATGTAGTGGTAATAATTATAGTCTTTGCTTTTACATAAACCTTTTCACTGTCAAAACAGATTTAGAGCTTCACAGCAGTATCAGAACATGTCAACAATGTAAATGCTAAATTTGAATTTTAACTTCACTCTTAACAGTTTCAAGTACAGACACGTGGTGATTCATTGTGAATTCATGTGTTAAACAGCTGTTTACATAACTGTGTTTGTCAGCACATTAACGGGGGTCTCTCTCTCTGCAGCAGGAAGCTACGGCCAACAACTCCACGCCGGCTGCTGCTGCTGCTGCTGCTGCTGCTGCTGCTGCTGCTGCCGCACCACCGGCCAAGGCACCGCATCGTGCTCCCCCTGCTCGCCCTGGGCCACCTACCAAACCTCCTCCACCTTCCGTCACCCCCTCTGCAGCAGCCCCCATCACCACTACCATAACTAGCAAGTAGGAGTCACTCAACAACATTACAAAGTGTTAGAGATGCATCAATATCCAAGCATCAATATTACATCAGAAATTGATTCCAATTTGTCAACACTTACTCTCTCACATTCTTCCTCTGTGTTTAGTGCCCTTGATGATGGGTTCTTGTTGGATCTGGACCCAATTTCCTCCTCATCAACAGGGGGCGCTGCAGCTGCTTGTTCTATGACTGGATGGGGAGGTGAGAACTTTCTGCTCTGTCAGCAGTGGATCTTTCATCTTTTCATCTTACTGTCCATGCATGTTTCAACCCATCAATTCTAAACCTGTTTACTTAACTGTGGACCATATTCCAAAGCATAAATGGAGCTGACATCACTGCAGATAAATAAATGGAAACCATTTCCTGAGATGAGGTAGAAAGAAGAGAATCAATTTAGAAACCGATAGTATGCTTTGGATAATAGTTGACAGTAACATGGAGGATACACAATTTTTTGTAAATGAGATGAATTAAACAAACTTAAGTATTTTAGAGTCACTCCTTGAAGTTGAATAAATAAGTGTTACCCTCATTAATGTTTTTATTGGATTATGTGGAACCGCATTTCCATTGTGAAGCTGTCGCTGCTCTTCCCCACATCTCCACTGATCTCCTGAACATAGCCAGAATCCAGCCATAACCTTTCACTACCTAAATCACATTAAGGACCTCTTAGCTCTATTGCGATTTTACATTGGTGCGCGTCTGTTTATTTTTTTTGCCTTATCTGTACAATGTTGGCAACTTGCAATTGACAAATTTCTAAATTTCAGCAGAGCAGCTATATATTTTATAGTTATATAGATTGTGATCATGTTGTCATTCATCCTCTCATCTATGTTTCTTTCTGATCATCTCTTGTGCAGATCTTTTGGCTGAGGGTGAGTATTCCGTTGACAGACTGAATATAAGAAATGCCTTCAGATTTATCATCATCCATCTGGGCTACCTAAAGTTCTCTGTTGTCTCAGTCTCAGGTTGCTTTGCATTGAAAACAAATGTAGTTATTATCTTTTGCACCCTTCCTGTTAATCCCTGACCACACACTTCTGCTCTTTTTTAATTTTGTAGTCACTTTGACACTGCCATCTTCCACCTATCTTACTTTTTTTTATCTTGCTATTCCTCTCTTCTCTCTTATAACGGGGTCGTGGCATTTGGATTATGGGGTAAACCTGCTTAGCAGCTCCAGCTGCCTCTGATGGAGCTTCTGAAGCTCTCCTGGCCGATGGAGAGTCTGCTGAGACTGATGCTGATGCTGATGCTGCAGCTGCCCCTGCAGCTGCCGCACCCAAAGCCACCGCTACCACTGCTGCCACTGCTGCTGCAGCTCCACCAGTCCCCGCCTCTCTGCCCATCTCTGCCCCTGCCACCACCTCAGCCACAGAAATCGACCTTTTCGGAGGTCAGTGTGGTTCAATGGTTGGATGTAGGGCCATATTCATGGCATGGCTGCCTGTCTGCTACAATCATTTTGTCATCAAGTTATTAACTTATACGAATTTTGTATATAAATCACTGGGATTTGACTATCACTTCCTTAACTTTCCATTGCAGCCACTAGTAAATTCATTGAGAATGCTTATTTTGAAAACCACATAAATATACTTTTGTTCTATCAGATACATTTTGTATGTGATGTATGTCTCTGTGATATCTAAAGAATGAAGAGAATCTAACTCACATGTTTTGATGTCACATGAAGACAAATATGTAAATGTATATTGTGACATTTCAACAAGCAGTTGGCACCAGAAACCCAGTGTGTGCCTTGTGCCATATATCACCATCACCATTTGAGTCACAGAGCAAAAAATCTGATTAAAAAACAAAACATTTTCCACTGTTTAGTATATATTTTCAGAAACCTAAAATATTCTACTTGATAAAATGAAAAAGTATAGATCGCTCATCAACATGTAGAGCTTCCGTGGCACGAGCACTCAGTAGTTATTATCATATTATGACATGCATACTCAGCAATCATGGGACCACACCCATCATTAACGTCAGCCTTCAAATACACACCTGTAAAGTTTTGTGACTGCATTTGGCAGAGTTGTGATGAAACATGTCCACAGACAAAATCCACCTCTGTGATTGTCTCTGCCTCAGTAGGTGTCTCAAGAACCATACTTAGGCCAATTAGCTGGTTAATGTAAATGATAATACAATTCTTCATTTTGGTGTACACACTGAACAAGGAGAATTGTCATGTCCATCTGCCATATGATTAGAGGCCCATATTTAGAATATATTTTCCTCCATGTGGTTAGTGATAGTCCTTGATGATCCTGGAAATACCCAGAGAAAAACAACAATCGTAAGATCATCAGATTCATATTTGTTCATGAATTAGATGCTTAGTGGTGTGACTCAAATGTAATGGTAATCTACCTGTTACTAATATTCTTGCTCCCTCATTTGTTACGAGCATGCACACTAATGTGCTTGCACAAACCTGATTGCACTGAGCACAGAGCAAAACGTTCATCATTTCTGGCACATCCCAAAAATACCAGGCACTGCAGAGGATTAGTTGCTCTCCTCTGGGTTTATTCGAAGCTGCACAGTTGTCACAGAAAACGAAGGTGCTTAGACATTGACATGTTTCAAAAATTCACAAGACTGTTTCATTATATACATGTGCACCTCAGTAAACCCAGTGCAATGTAATTAATCTCCTATCAGTTGCTTTTTGCTTTTTTGGTTTATCACCCATGTGTCTCTAATGGCTTACCAACAGTTTCATAAATTTGCCACAATGATGAATAGCTGGATGATATTTTGGCTTTTTTATAATAACCCCAGCCCTGACATTTGTATCTGCTGAAAAGAATTTGAACTGAATTTCTTCGTCAAAGAGATACTCTTCCTTGTCCATCCCTGAACCTGACATGTTCCTTCTTGTCACAGAGCAAAATGAACTTGTGACAACCTCATTTCACACATCTGCACAAGCTGTGCAGTCACTGAATTCAGCATTATGCAGCCTTCCAAAACTCATCATGTGACTAATGGTGGTACAATCTGATCAGTAGTCACAGTACCCAGGCTGCATATTTCTTGTATTCTCTGCTTTTCCCTGATGCTGACCTCTCATTTTTGTTTCCTGTCCACTCCATCTCTTTACTCATCCTATGTTCTTTACATCCATGTGTCTGTCGGTGTGTTGGCCCTGGGGGTTATGTTTTGTGTGTGTTGCGTTCCGGCTGTATTCGTCTGCAATACCCTAGATGCGTTTGCACCTTCCCCAGGAGATGGTCCTGCTGCCGTGGCCGCGGGCCCTGCTTCTGATGCTTTTGGTGGATCTGGTGGGTGACAAGACAGCTTTTTGTGCTAGTGTGTTTGTGTGTATGTTTGTGTGTGTGTGTGTGTGTGTGTGTGTGTGTGTGTGTGTGTGTGTGTGTGTGTGTGTGTGAATGTAAAAGCTGTTTTTGCTTTTATTATATTGAAGCTGCTTCTGCAATAGGAGACAGTAGAACATAGTTTACTGTTTCACCCCAAATCCTGCTTTAATGCCCCAGTCATGGACCCTCTCCCCCCTCATCTTGACTCCTCATCTCCTTCTTATATTCACCCAGTGAATACTACAGTAAAAAGCAGCTATTTATTACACTGTAGGAATATATACCATTTGTTTTAATACCACTTATTCTAAATAATGATGGTGATAATTGTGCTATCATCACTCCATTCATTTTCTTTCTTCGACCTACTATGTACAGCAAATCAGTGGCTGGAGCAATGCATGAAGTGACTGTGCTTTCTCACAAATGATATTCTTCAAACACTGGAAATCAAATGTTTTCCTTTATATTACATTTTGGGCGCTCTAGTTTGGGCATTTACTAGTAACTGCAGCAGTCACGGAAGCTTTTCAATTATGATATTACTGGCTCTTAGATGATCCAAACTTATCTCTGGAAAATTGATTTTAAACTCATTAAAAGTTATTGTTAACAATTTTATAAGAAAAGAAAAGTTTAAACAGAAAGTTAAAATCGCTGCTATAGTAAAATTTTCAGCAGATGTCTAACTAGCTAATATTTACACAGAAATAAATTATATCTCTTTGATGTTTTCCGAGCCATGTAACAACGTGCTGCCTTGTAATGACTTGATGGATTAAAGATAGGATAGGGTTGGTAATTTCTCTCTGAAACACGTTTCATCTTATTTGTTGAAATCCTCTTCATGTCCTGACAGCCATCAATAAAAACTGTTATCAGAATAACGAAAAACTCTTCCAGAACATTAATAAACATGACTAATCATTTAACACAAACCAAATTAAATGATTGGCTGGCTTACCTGTCTGTCACTAACCAAGCTGTCTGCCCACATCCTGCCCGTGCTCTCACTGCACGTGACCGACTCTTCACAAGCCAGAAGCAGAGAGGTTATAGCCAGAAGTTAGCAAGCTAGTGACGCAAAAAGTCTGCTCGTAACAGTTGTCAGTCATTGCACGTTTATGTGTTTTGGGGGTGTAGCTTTGATGAGTGGGCTAATAGCATTGGGTTGGATGTATCGTCACATTTCTTCAAAGTGTATCCTGGTCTTGCTAGCTTTTCAAGGATTACCAATCCTAGCTTTAAATAACCAGTTTCTGTTTATATCGACGTCTGGGTGAGTAATATTTAGCTTACACTAAATTTGATTACGTTCTCACAGTTGAAGATAAGTCACTGTTAGTCCTTGGTTAGTTAAGTAGAAAATAGTTTGTTAAATTGCTCTTAGTTCCATTACAGTTTTCGAGGTTTTATGTAATAACCTATTGCATGAAAACCTGTTCTCTTAAGTAAATTTTTGTACAGTCAGTGATGAGTTAGTGAAGAATTGGTGAAAACTGTCAGTTGTAGCTTGTGAAGTTAATGAGGGACCATGTGCATGGTTTATATATTTTTAACCTGATTTGGAGCTCCAGAGGTATCTGGCCTCAAGATGCTTTTTACCGTGATTGCTGTTCTAACAAACCCTCAATCCCCCTCCCCTTCCCCTTCCATCCTCCATCCCCCTTCCCCTCTTCTCTAATCATACCCCGCCCCTCCCTCAACACCACCAACCCTTGCTGCTCCTCATGAAGACCCCTTTGCCACGACGGAAGGGAGTGCAGACATAGCTCCAGAGTTGGACCTGTTCGCCATGAGGCCCGCCGCCACGGGGGTCAGCGCCACCACCCCTGCCACCATCATCCCTCCCATCTCTAGTGAGGCGCCGACCATCGTCGCCCCCATCGCTGCCCCCGCTGCTCCCACCCCTTCTTCCACCACCACAACCACCACCGACACCCCCACAGAGTCTGCAGCCGCTCCGACTCTAGATATCTTTGGTGGTAAAGTCCTGTCGCTCTCATTCTGCCTCTAACTGCATTGCCCTGCATTATGACACTGATGATGACAATGGTGAAGGTTTTGATGATGACTGTGTTGCTCCTGCTAGTGATGATGATGATGATGATGATGATGATGAATTAGTTACAATGATAACAACTTGCCCAGACCCTACATTTCAAATTATTTTTTTTTCTTTTTTCCATGATGCATTTTCTTCAGATACAGATCAGTTAAACAAGCTAATCAAGCATCTTGACCTCCTCTGCATAACAGAAAACATTTTGATATCAAAAATTACAGTAACGGCCATTGAGTCTGTTGCGTTCAAAAGTAACCCCTTAATTATGCACTGTACCTAAACCCTGAAAGCTGTTTCTCTCCTTTTCTTATCAGAGGTGGCTCAACTTGTTTTGATTATTAACCTAATACTCACACATATGAAACCATAGAGGGAAGAAATGTTTTTTCTTCTCCTGCTTGTGATCAGTGTTTTAGATAGTGACAGCTGAGAATGCTTTATTGTAGCTTATGCACCTTAGTTAAAGGGGAATATTGCTTAATTTTTTAATAAAGGTATACTGCAATTTTGGTTGATCAAGTTCACTCCCACTGACCAGAAGAGAGGTTATGGGTTATGTATATCGGTAGAAAAGTGGATGGCTATTCATGTGATTTAGAAAAGGTGGATGCAGAACTTGCCACTTGCTGCAGTCAGCAGCTAATGGATTGCCATACAATTTGCACAGATATTCATTGTCCCCAGAGAATGAATCTTACTCATGTCTCCTGTGTGGTCTTGAGTTGAAATAATGTTATAATTATTAGACCAAATGAAAAAAAATGATTATGGCTTCCTGAAGATTATTCAGCTGACTTTGGGGATTCATACTTTTCAATTAGCTCTAAAAGGCAGAGTACACAGACTTAAATCTTTGATAATCACATAACCATAACAACTAAAGTCATTTTAGCTTCCTCATGGTGAAATTTTGCAATATTCCCTCTTTGAACTGTTTTATTTTGCATTGCACTGAGAAGACACACAACAACTCACCTGATTAATAATATAAATGTTTGATCTTGCTGCATCTCTTTTTACCTCATCATTCTGAATGCACTGAACTAAAACTCTGAATGTCCATTGATTGTGTGTCCTTGTTCTTAGATATGTTTGATTCAATGCCTGAGCAAAGCCCCACCACAGAATCCAAAGCTGCTACCACTCCTAGCGTAGACCTTTTTGGTGCAGGTACCGGAGCTCATATCCATTTCTCTGTGTGGAACCTCTTTCATCTCCCCTGGTTTCCATACATCCACTTCTCTGTCATCTGTCTTCTTTTTTCACCCCACACGTCTTGGTTTGTCCCCCCATAGTGATATGATGACTGTGCATGTACCCACTCGTTCAGTCGTGGATTGTCGTTGTGGCTGCTTTTTTATCTACGCTGTCTTTCTACCTGCCACGCTAATACTTTTCTTTGCTCCCCCGACCTCCACGTTTTTTCTTCTTTCTCGTATTCTGCTTCTCGCTTGCTTTGGTAAATTAGACCTTCCTGCTGTCTCACGCGGGCCCTCTCCTTTGCCTGAGCTGGCTCCGGCTGGAGACATTGTAACAGGTGAGTTCAGCTGCCTTTACCTTTACTGCATCAAAGTCTCCCTTCTTTTTTTCGACGAAGTGAGCAGCAAGCGGCCAGATCTGACTTAAGATGAATACTATTGCATGGAGCTGGGGTCTGCATGCACAAGCACACCAGTCAAATACCAAATCGTGCAAACCTCAAGGATGTGGATTCAATTAAAATGCAGGGATGCTTGCTTACTTCTCCTGCTTCCTCTCTGCATGCCAGGCACAATAACAGAGCATGAACAGAGCATTATCTACTTGAAAATAAAGTTTTCACTGACTAATGCAGGCGTTCAGATTTGAGAGTAATTGAATCCCTTCCTGCTTCTTCTTCTCTGCTTAGACTTTCCATCTCCAGCTCCTGCTGCTGCTGCTTCTCCTTCCCTTGCTCCTGCTGAAAGTCCAGGCTCAGAAGCCTCGACTCCACCCAAAGCAGAGTTGGTGCCAGTTATTGACCTGCTGGGTACTGTGCTGCGCTAATTCACTAACACACAAATACATAGACATATCCATCCTTTGAAACAACATATGCTGTTTACAATGTGTATATATGTATGGATTTATATAACTATACATATATACAGTATATTTCTCCATTCTGTACCTTTGTACATTTTTAACTTAATGTTTCTCTTTCTTCTTGGTGTTTAAAAAAAATCATCACTGAGTTGTGACAGTAAGTTCTGAGGTTATTGTTTGTAGCTTAGAGGCTGATAGAGTATCGTGATAGACTGTAGGTGTGAAACAAATTTCAGCCCTTTTTAAAATTTTAAATAAGGCTTTAGACAGATCATAGATACAAAACAAGAAAGTAGTTTCACAGTAGACTTCACTTACGTACAAAAATTATTTTAAAAACTCTGTGTTGTGTGTTGCCATTGTGTTCTGTTCATGCAATGCTCAGAATTTTGCTGACTTACTGAACTAAAACACAGGATGTGAACCTTTTCTTATGGACCGTCACTTTGTTTACATAGCTCAACAATTACTGGATGAATCGTTTTGAAATATGTGATGATGAAACAGATGTTTTTGTACTAATTTACCTTGAGTAAAGTAGTAATTATAAAATGTTAAAAACTTAGGGTGAAATATACAACGTAGATGTTTTTTCAAGTATTATAATTCAAACAAACTACAACGAACAAACATTTAATAATAATTATGCCCAATCACATATTTTATGCATTTTATTAACATATAATATGTCCATTATAATATAAGTTCAATGTAAAGGGTCACATTTGTTTTCTATCATGTTGAGTTAGTTTGAATACGTTTTATGTATTTTTTTATGTAACATGTAAAATATACAAAAATACAGCTTGCCCAGTCTTTAAATAGGATATAATCTCGTGATTTACAGGTACAAGTACACCCTTCTACCACAAAGGCAAGTGGTATAGATAATGGATGGATGGATAGCACAACAGAGAAGGGTTCACACATCTCTCTTTTGATTTGTTGTCTGTGAGCTTCTGCAAAGCCGGCTAGCTCCCATTGTAAAAACTGTTCACATTGATCTGTGTTTCAAATATTAACAATATACTCAACACTCACACAATATACAGTCTAGGCTCTCAAACTAAACCATGTCTGACCTTGAATTCAGGGAGATTTGACCCTGGGAAGTCCTGGAAAAGCCCTTGAATTTGGTGATTGAAAACAGTTCAGAGTTCACCTGACATATTTCCAGTTATTTTCATCTCAGTTTTTAGTGTTTCTATATGACCATATTCTGGGCATGGGCATTCATCGAGGTAGTCAGGGTGATCTGTCTCCCTGTCTCCCACCTCCCTACCATGTCTCAGTGTGTGGTCCAGGGCTGACCTCTCACCCCTTTCTGCCCTCCATGCTGCGTTGTGAATAATTGGACGGCCATGCAGACTCCTTCAGCAGTTCTGTGGAGGAGACGCACAGCTCTGCTCCTGGAGGGCCCGGAGACGACCTGCTGGGAGGTGAGACACCTTTTAGAGTTCCTTCAAAGCATCTCATGAAAATGATGGTTAAATTACTGCAGCAAATTTGGATGAAATAATGACAGCCTTGAAGAAAGTTTTCAAGTTGGCAGTAAGTAATGCCGATGATGCATCAGTCAAATGGATGTTGACACAGACTTGGCACAGGACTGGTTGATTTAATTAGAAAGTTCTAAAATGGATTTAGTCTCATTTGTGCAATGTTTCCTCCACGACCTCAGAGTGATGCCAAATCTTCTGTCATTGGTGAATGGCCAAATGTTGATTAATATCCCAAAGCTCTCTGTTTTGACCTTTTTTTGTTTTCATCTATTTACCTTAAAGAATATGACATTTTCAACACAATCATTGTCTGCTTTCAGTATGACAAATCTGAATGTAGCGCGTCGTGGTGCATGTCTTTGAGTTATACACTGTGTTTAGCATTAATGGTCCTACAACTATGATCACTTTTAGCTGCACAATAACAGACCTAGACACTGTGTACATTTTGCTCCTTAATTATATATAGTTATCTGTAGTGGAAGAAGAATATTTTATTGAAGAACAAGTAAAACTACAACAGTGGGAAAGATAGTCATTTGAAGTTAAACCCCTAATGAGGTAACTTTTACTAGTAACTAGAAAAGTAACCAGTAGCTATGGCTGTCAAATACTGTAGAGGTATACAAATATGAACCCCCAATTGAAACTAATGAAGTAGCAGCGTAAAGTAGCACAAAATGCACTGAAGTAGACCAAGTACTTCAGAATTATACTTATAAGAAGTGTAGTAATGTAGCAAATTTATTTAGTTACCAACGATCACTGATATAAGATGTAGGCTCCTATATTTTAATATTTTTCTGATTTGTGTTCATATTTGCTTCATTATTTATCTGGTTTGCTCTGGTTGAGCAATTTGCTTCTCTGTGGTGCTCTCAGCTGCTGCTATTTGCTGCTGTAGGGATTCATCTCAAGACACAGATCCAAAATTTAATTTAGCTTTTAAGATGCCTCATGTACCATCTGTTGCGTCACTTACCATAGTGAATTTGTGTTGGTCACAGAGTAACAGTGACAGGAACCAGTTGTGCATCTTTCTTACCTCATAATTCGTCTCTGTTATGTCCCTCAGGCCTGATGTCTCCCACCCTGGCCCCCACTGCTGCTCAACCTCTGGCTCCTTTGGCTCCCGTGGCTCCTTTGGCTCCCTTGGCTCCCTTGGCTCCTTTGGCTCCTTTGGCTCCCTTGGCTCCCTTGGCTCCCTTGGCTCCAGCTCCGGCGCAGAATAACCTCTTGGAGTCAGGCTTTGACGGCCTGGGCTCACTGGTGTCTCCAACACGACCAGTCCGTGGAGCAGCTGCAGCAGCAGCAGCAGCGGCAGCAGCAGCAGCAGCCCCAGAGCCTGCAACCACTACATCGGCGCCCTCCGGTGGCTTTGATGCTTCAAGTAAGTGGATCGTAATCAGTTATGTTGGAGGAATCATTTTCCTTCGTCTAGCTTCATTTTAATAAATTGTGTGATTTTGGTGCCTTGTTAAATATTAGAAAATGACAAAATGTCTCCTATTAACATTTGAACAGGTCTCTTGCTTGATGCTTTGATCTGCTTCATTAAGACTGTTGTATGTTAACAGTGGAGCGAGTCATCTCTACCTGTTCACAGCTTGATTTCTGCATGAATGAGACTGACCTGATCTTCTCTTGCTGTCACAGTCCTCCTGATATGAATCTGTTGTTTCAGCAGCTTTACTCCTCAGCACCTCTCCTCCCCTGCTACACTGATTTCTCTTTCTCTTTATTCTCTTGTACTCTCACAACTGCTTTGCTTTTTTCCACCTCCCAATAATTCACGACCGCCCTCTCACAATCTTTTTTTGTGCTCCACGTCTTTACTGTACTGTCTCATTTTTTTTAAATGTTCCTTTCACCCATGTTCACACCCCCTCCTCTCTGCTGGGTCATCATTGTTTGCTTCTTCTAATCTGTAATTGGTGAGTTGACCACTGCAGTTCATTGCAGCATGTGCAGTTCAGAGGGTTCTTCCCTTCGGCGTCTCTATTGTTCTGTTTCTATTTCGCATGTTGCAAAACAAGCCCTGTTTGACTCCTGCATGAGACAACTTTTGTACACTGCGTCTTTATCTCCCTCTGTATTTTAGAGCAGTGGCTCTTATTGTGACCACATGCCATCAAGCCCTGAGTCTGCGTGCACTAGAGTAGGTCTGAAGGTTTTCATTCCAGTCCTGAAGGGTTACAGCAACACTTTTCGGTTATATACTTTTCCATGTGATCCATTAAACAGCATGACATTGTGGGTGAGGCTCTTAGTCTTTGGTCAGAGATCAGAATCAAGAAAGCTAGATAATGAAAACACAATGATTCTTAGTTCAGGTGATAATAGACTTATAAAAACATAGTTATTCTGGGAATTCAAAAATGAAGTTGAAATATTATAAGAATAAAGTCATAATGTTAGAAGGAAAAAGTCATAATAATATGAGAATAGAGAAACAAAATTTAGGAAAGGACAACCTGTGCTTGCTGGAGAACAGAAAGAAAGTTCATAGTTAATAGTTTATAGTTTTAACGTTTAACATTTTTTATCAGTTTTGGAAACTATTTAATTTGCCACTGTAAAGTTGCAAAGTTGGAATGAAAACCTGCTAAATATTTGGCCTTGATGACATCTGGTTCAAAGCAGTGGTTTCTTGTAGAAGCAGCCAGTGGTTAAGTTCCTGAACATGTAAAATGGCGAAGTAACGAGCCAAGAGAGTTCAGTTGCTGTAATTGTTTTCCTCTGAATGCTCCAACATATTTACAGTCCTGTATTGTGCATGTGAGGCACAGATAACGACCAATGTTGTCACAACTTGATTGCACCCCCACCGTACTGTCTGTTCTCACACCTGTCTGCTGCCCGTGTTGTAGCAAGATCAGGAATTTGCAGGTTTGTAATCTGTGTTGTTTCTCTGGTGTCCCGCCATTCCCACCCTCTCCCCAAGTGTTTGGTGGATTAGGCGACTTGCTGATGCCCGCCGTCACGCCCCAGAGCACCGGGGGCAGCACTGCTGGAAGCACAGCTGGAAGCATGGGAACTCCCGTCGCACCAGGAGGCATGGCGACTGCTCCCCCGGCCACCCCGCCTCCCAGCAAAACCATTGGAGGGGATCTGGACTCGTCACTGGCCAACCTGATTGGAGGTAAACAGCAGCTTTTCATTCCTGAGCTAAGTCTTTAGCATCATTGACTGATGTCAAGTTAACTTTCTTTGATTTCTTATTTCTCTTCAGACCTTGGAGTAAAGAAAAAGTAAGTATGTTTAAATATGTTAATTCCGTGTATGCATGATGCTTGTGAGGGTTCAAACACATGTTCTTATGGTACAACAGCAGTTGTACCAGCAGCTGGAATTTGAACGAACTTCTCATGTCTCTCCTGTGTTGAATCTCTTTCAGGGACCCACAGAGTGAGAAGAAGCTGACAGGAGGTGCTAACTGGACGCCACATGTAGCCCCCACAAGCTGGGCTACAGCAGGAGCCCCCATGGTAAGAACAATATGGACTCTCTCACCAAGACATCACACTTCATTCTAGAGTAGTTTAAATTCTGCTTGTTGAGTTAAGAACTGTGTCTGCTGCCTCAGACACATAAGATGTAGCTGTCCACATACGTTTGAAATTATATCAACAAGTCCCAAACAAATGTTGTTCATTGATGCAGAAAAGACGCAAACATGGTGGGAACATTCTCCATTCTAGAGAATTTAAACTACTCTAGAATGGAACATCCAAACTCCCACAAGCTGTGATTAAGGTTTTAAGAACATACCAGTTGTGCTGATGTTATGTTCTGTCTACGTATATGTTGACATTGGGACGCTGCGAGAGATGGAATTTCAATCCCGACCTGTACATAGCAGAATTGACAATAAAGTTGACTTTGACTTGACCTCTGTCTGTCTTTTAAGGCTGGGGCCACCCCTGGAGCTCCTGGAGCACCAATATCTCATGTACAATACAGCATTTCAGTTCAATATCTAGATAATCCTATAGGCGCTTAGTGATGAATCTTTTTTGCCTTGACAAATCCCAGTCAACTGTGCTCACCCTGTCTCAACAGCCTCCAGCAGCAGGGCCTGGGGCTCCCTTGATGCAACCCATGATGGGGCAGCCAATGATGGGACAGCCCATGATGAGACCTGCCTTCACAAGTGTGGCTGGAGCTGCACCTGGAGCCGCTGCACCAGGAGCCCCGGTAACAGACCACAAACACACACACACATACACACAGAGAAGCCTACATTAAATCAGGCCTATTGTTTACACACAGTAAAGCAGTTATTGATTGAATATTTATTTAAGCCTCGGAAGACACATTGAGGGATAAGACCCTCATTTACAATGGTGCCGAGGGTACAATAAAAAAGTGGATACATTAAAAGGTAATACATTGAATAAATAGGAATGAAATAAATATGCATATATATATATACACAGTAATACAAGGTATAAAACAATTTGTCAATAAAATACTATGGCCAAGTCAACTAGCAGTTACAGTCATTGCAGGAGAAGTCAGCTGTACATGAGACCAGACTCGAGAACTCCGTCAATGAAACAAATGAGCGCAACTTTAAAGATTTTTGGACCTCATTCCAAATGTAGGGAGCTTTATAACAGAAAGCTGTCTTCCCCAAGTTGGTCTTAACACGAGGCAGATACAATGAAAGCCAGCTCTGGGAGCGAGTATTGTGGGTATTACAATTCCAATTCCAGCTGATGAGAGAGGAGAGATATAGTGGCAGTAGCCCAATGATTGTTTTGTAAATATAAATCTTCCAATGACCATCCCTTTTTTCAGACAGGGCTGGCCAGCCAACCTTGTTATAGAGAGTACAGTGGTGTGTGCCATAGCGGTCTCCTGTGATAAAACGCAGAGCAGAATGGTATACAGCATCCAGAGATTTCAGTGTGCTGTGGGATGTATTTCCATAAATTACATCACCATAGTCTAAAACTGATATAAAAACAGACTCAATAATGCCTTTTCTGGCTTGGAAAGTGAAACATAACCTATTTCTATAGAGAAAGCCCAATTTTGTTCTTAGCTTTTTTACGAGTTGACTCACATGTGGTTTAAAATCGAGCTTCTCATCAACCCAAATGCCTAGGTACTTATAGCTGGTGACCCTTTCCAGAGTGGTACCATTTATAGAGCAGAGTTTTAAACTGTTAAAATCAGTGCTTCTAGCTTTAGTAAAAAGAATCCATTTGGTTTTGGCACAATTCAGGACTAGCTTCAAGTCACTTAATTGCTTCTCTAGCATGTGGAAGGAGAGCTACTTACTTTTCTACGTGATGAAAGCATTGATTCATATCTGCTCTCCTTTTCCCTGTTTCTCAGATTTCTTCAGGACCTGCAAGCCAGAGTCCCAAGAAGCCCAAGGACCCTCTGGCAGACCTCGACCTCAAGGACTTCTTATAATGCCCCAGGTGGGAGCGCAGAGCTGAACATATAGTATTTACAGCAATAACTGATTCTGAGTGACTTCCATTTGTTCACTTTGTGGTTGTCACCATAGTACATATGTAGCTTCTACATGGCCTATGATACATTTGATGGAGACAAGGAAAAAATGTCTCCACTGTTATGTTAGACATTTAAGGTTTTTGGTATACTACTTACATTTTTTGACATGACATTGTTAATAATCTTTATTTATATAATGCTCTTCTAGTCATGATGACCACTCTAGGGAATTCTACTGTCCATTCACCCATTCAAACAGTGCATCTATGTGCAGCATGTTCTCTATGAGAACTGCACAGATATAAATATGCCTTTAATTGAGTGGAGCTTTTTCAGCATTAAAAGACTGTAAACTTTGACAATTTTTGTCACTCCTTCATAGCTGATCTGCTACTTACAGTACCTGCGGGTTATACCAATGATCTCTATTTCAAATTTTTCATTTTTTGTGTGCTTTTAACATTTGAGAAATTTATGCTGAAAGCGCTTTTTCTTTAGAATAACAGTGAAGGAACATGAGCTTTGTTCTAACGTGTTTCTTTCTGTAATAAGTCTTGAACCCAGCAAGTGGTTTCTTAACTACACACCACAGATTTGTAAGGGGCTGTTTGGGGTGTACAATTCAGTGATCATTTTGTCATTCTGTTATGTAATCAAGAGAAAAATGACAGTACGGCACAGACAAAACATTTCCCAGAGCCACTAGAACCACTTGACACTTATGTTGAAAATATTCTCTGTTTCCTGTCCTCCAGCTGCTTTCTTCTGTGGAGCAGGGACCTGGTGTCCATCAACATCTCAGGATGCCAGCGATGTTCAGCTTCTCAACTTTAGAGCATCTTTTCCTCCTCCCCCCCACGCCCATCAACACCCCACCCCTCTCCTGTGTGATGTCGTAGCACAACTGTGAAAGTGAACCATAGCGGATTATATAAATAAATATGAGAGAAAAAAAAATACAAGCTTGTGCTTATCTAGATGTACCAATCTTTTGTTTAAACAAAACCACACAAAACCCTGAAAAAAAGTCCACAAATTTATGTGAGAGGAAGTGAAGATGTATGTGTTTAGACTTCTTTCTAGTGTTGAGTTGAATGATGGATGTGCTTTAGTGTCCTAAGCTCCTCCCACCTCCCCATACTTTTGTCCTCACCTCCTTCTGAAGGGGGAGGGGCTTGTCTTTGTCCCACTCTGACTCAATGGGAGTGGTAAACAAAGCCCCCATAGATTTTCAGAGAAACATGTGGTGTGTTGTTTACAGAAACGTCCTCTTCGATGTACATAAATTTCTCTGGCGAGGATTCTGTCTCTATTGTGTATGTCTGTGGAAGAGAAATATAAATGTGAATCTGACATGAAGTTGTAAGAAGTTGTGTGAGTATCCTTGAATTTCTCGTCATATGAAAGTATTTGGAAAACAAATATGAATACCGCTCTATGATTAATATTCTGTATATTAAGAAATGAACCTCTGCAGGCTTCTGAGTCTTACTGGACCAACGAGTGATCCTTTCAGTTTGTTTCTTTTTTAAACTTGTCTCTTTTTTTTGTCTTTCCTGTCTTATTTATATCTTCTGTTTCTTTTAGAATAATCCTCCAGTCTAATGTTGGCTGGGACTGCTACTAAGATCAAACAAAGTGTTCAACTTAGTTCCAGAGAAAATGTTGATTAATTCATGATAAAGATGGAATTAAACTGCCCTTCAATGTAACTGTACAACTTTCGATATAAGTGTCTACCTATGATATTGACACTTCTCATATGGGTATGTCTTCTACTTGTGTTTACATTATAACTTATAAGAACAAGTCAGTATATGGTTATTTTGTATCACATGGAATATCCCATTGTCATACCATACTCTATGTTCAGATAGTTCAAATTAAAATATAATATGATAGACAATGTAATCACAGAAGTTAAAAGAACAGATTAAAAGTACCTGTGGATTCTTTTTTTCTCATTGAACAAAAGTTAGCTCTGCATTCAAAGCTCTGTTTGTGCCACTGAGGAATAACAAATATGTTGAGTGCATTTACTTCCTCATTAAACTTGTGGAACACCTTTTTGGGGAAACCTGACACCTATGTTACTATATAGTGCCTCTAGTGGTCAAACAATTCCAAGGTTTCTTTTAAGATCCACGTTGCACCCAGTGCTGCTGGTCCAAAAGACAGTTTGGGTGTCGAAAAGTGGGATTTTACGAAAAAGGAAAAACTATAAATTGACTGATGTCTGAACATAATGTTTTTTCGAGTTGCTTCTTTGATCACTTTGGACCTTCATCCCATCAGTGTAACTCCTGTGATACTGTATGTGGCCTCATGGGAGCAGTGTGTAAAAACGCCAGATCATCATTAGGCCATGATCTTGTTTCCCACTGATTTACAATGGACTAAATATGTTGTAGTGTTGACCTGTATTTGGACATATGTATGACCTCATGCCCCTGTCCTGTGCTGTAACCTGCTGACCTTGTTCATCATTTCACTGAACTGTGTAAGGAATTGATTGTGAGAATCTGGAGAGAACCTGAGAAAATAATGGGAGATTATTGACATTTTTCATGACTGAATTATAAGAATATGTATTTTTGTTTAGTTGTAAAATTATTTTATTTACGATGACCTTCCCCAGTGCATGTAAGCCCGTTGAGATGCAATAAATTCAATGACGGATTGAACTGCCTGTGAAGGACTTTAATTTTCTCTATATGGCTATAATGTGTGATAATATAATATATATGCTTTAGTTCCACCTCATCAACAGCATCTGTAAACTTGTTTTTGATTAGTGTGTGTGCAATATCAACTGTGAAATCAAGTCTCAGTGACACAGGCCCATGACCGCAGGTCCTTCATTTTTATCTTATCCTTTAGTTCCTTTTTTTTTAGAAGGATCTCTGAGTTAGAGTCTACTATTCACACATTATAATTTTTGTCAAAGTTATGTGAAATTATTGCAGTCTAATTAACACATAGAAAACCGGGAGTTATGTTGTATAGTTTCTGCACTCCAGTTGTAGAACACTGGTTGGTTTCCGAGTGTCCTGGTGTTTGATAAATCTGCCATGTACAATCTAGTGTACAGGCTATAAATAAAGTAGTTTGTTTTCTGGCCACTTGGGGGACATGGCATTGGAGTGGAGAGTGGGGCCCCAAACAAATTCTGCACTGGGGTCCCATGATAATATTTAGGTCTTACATGTAGTGTTCAGTTGTGTGACTTGTGGTGAAACAGACATAGGTCATACAAAGTACAGAAACAATTACTGGCTGAGGTCTCAGAGATTACGTAACTTGCTCTATTTAATGACATGACACACGGAGCTTATTTTTCCAGCTTCTCCTTCCTCTTCTCCATCCCCTTCCCCGGGGTCCCTTTGCTTTAACACCCGCAGATCCAGGGCCTCTGTGGCCGCACCATGGATTGCTGTTTGTGGATCGCGCATCGGGGGTCGCAGTGGTGGACCCAGTGTGGCGGATTCTGTGTCGTGTGGGCTGATCGTGGTGCTGGTGGCGGACCCTGTGTCGCGTTGGCACTGGGTAAAGGAGGTGTACCAGGGCCGCGGCGATGGCTCGTGGTGGGTCCTGGTGGGCGGCGGTGGACGGTGACTGAGGACTGGAGTGGCCTCTGGTCTGGATGCTGGATCGTGGTTCTGCTGGTTGCTGACCATGGACTATGATTGCAGCGGGACTGCATCAATGCCGCTAAAGACTTTAATGATGAATGTTTTTACACGTGGCATCTATTGCACTTCTGTCCGTCCTGGGAGAGGGATCCCTCACATGTGGCTCTCTCTGAGGTTTCTACTTATTTTTACCCTGTTAAAAGGGTTTTTAGTAGTTTTTCCTCACTCTTGCTGAGGGTTAAGGACAGAGGATGCCACACCCTGTTAAAGCCCTATGAGATGAATGTAATTTGTGAATATGGGCTATACAAATAAAATTTGATTGATTGATTGATTGATTGAGATTGTTACCCTCAAACAGTTATAGTAGTTGAAATGAATTTTGTAATCTGGATAATCATAAACACACACAAGTATTAAGCTTAGTTTAATGGGTGGTAGTCTTCAATCTGCATAATTAATTTCATATCAATTTCAGGTATTTGGTTTTCAAAAAGATTCTTGCATGAATTTTTGGAACATAAACTACGTGAAGAACATCACATCCTGGATTGAGATTTGTTATTTTATAACAATATTACTCTTGTAATCATATTTAGCCTTTAGCATCACAGAAATCTAAACAGCTCAAATAATGTGTTTAATGGTTCAGTCCCATCAGAACGTAACCCAAATATGTAGCCTCACATTAAATACATAGTTACAGTACTAGGCTATCCAAATATATTCTGAGAGGCCCCCGCCACCCCATTCGAATAGAAAGAAACACACAAAAGTTTACAATTCTATAAATTAGCACCACATCTTCTGGATAAGCACCGATATAATTATGTGCACAACAATGAAACCACATTTCACTGCGTTGCAAGAACAGAGAAAATATGATGGGAGACTCACAAATCTGAAAAAAAAATATTCTATTCATGATCAATAAGAACCCTTGCTCTATTGTGGCAGATTTAAAAAGATAGCTGTAAAAAAACTTCTAAATATACACAATGCAAAACACCAGCTCATTACATTAATTTATTTAAAAAAACCTTTAATCTCAATATTTCTATATAGTTCATTTGTAAAAAAAAAGTTAACATTTATTCTTCCTGGGTCTTTTGTCAAAGCCAATGCATGCAAACTCCTTTACAGTGGTAGAGAACTATTGATCTCCATACAAATCATAGGTGGAATATACCATGAATGTGACTTGGCTTCACTAACAAACAATAGAAAAAACACGCTTCCCAAACTTATATGTGAAATTGTCAAATCCTTTTTAAAAAGAAAACTAAACTGCAGATCCTATCAACCAGTAAATACATACAATACATATTTTTCTCTGTTGTTTATTAAGCAAATAAATAAGAAAAGTTAAAGAGCCAGTTTAATTTTAGGAGCTTGCATTGGTGTGTGTGCTTGTGTGTGTGTGTTAGTGTGTTTGTGTGTGTCTGTATGTGTGTGTGTGTGGATTTGGATGGTAAATGGATTTGCATTTATATAGCGCTTTTCTAGTCTTGATGACCACTCAAAGCGCTTTACATTACAGTTTCCTCCACTGACACACTCAGTGTGTGAGTGTGTCAGTGGAGGGGGTGTTGTTGGGGGGCACAGGAGGTAACAGGGGGGCAGGAAGAGAAGAGGCAGTCAGGAGGTTGGGGGGCTTTGAAAAGGTCAAATGTCTCTTAGGTAGTCTGAGGGTATGGAGTGGGGAGGTGGTTGAGGGGGGATCCTGTGTTGTCTTAGGCCCCCCGGCACTCACTTGAGTCTCCGTGGACCCAGTAGCAGATCTGAGCATATTTAACGGGTGTTATCCTCACTGCCACGTTGTAATCCTGCTGCATCCCATTTCCGCTTACGTCCACCCACTGGTGACCGGAGAAAACCCCAATGATCTTCCTTGACCACTTTTTCTTGCCGGGTTCCTTCAGGCGGATGTAGACTCCTGAGCCACTGGAGCCAGGTTTGGCATCACAGTGCTGATAAAGTAAATCATTGGACTCCTCAGACACTGAGCAGAACCGGTAGACCAGGTTGCCAGGCCGATCATCATCAAAGCCAGAGAAGTGGATCCTCCCAGCGGGAAGCTTCTTAATTGAGGGGACAACACCAATATCCATGTACTTGACTTTTGGGGCTTTCTTCAGCTCGAGAACAGCGTAGTCATAATCTGCAGCCAGTCCATCAGACACACCTTTGAACCAGCCCTTTGGAATCTGGGTCTGCTTGACCCTGGTCCACTTGAAAGAAGGTTTCTCTGATTCTGCACTTCGCCGACTCCGGCTCTTCCTACCTTTCCCCTTCCCTCTAGGATCACCTTTCCCAACGCTCTCTCCCTTTTCTTCGACGTCTTCTTTATCTTTGTCTCCCTTTCTCCTTTTTCCCTTTCCTCGCCCTCCTTTCCCTTTGCCTCCTTTCCCTCGTCTGGACTTCTCCTTCAGAATACCAACACGTAGCTTCTGCGCTCCGTTTAGGTAATCCTTCCCATCATGAATGCAGTGGGCAGCCGTCAGTACATGTTTCGGTGACACCAGAACCCCAGAACATCCTGTGGAGAGCTTCACAGAGGTGGAGAAGGGATATTTGGTAGAGAACTGCTTATCAGAGATAGTAAAGCGGCTGTCTGTGCCGTAAACCTCCCGTTTATGCCGTGAGCCAGTTGAGGAATTTTTGGACAAGGCTGTCACCTCATTGACACCTTGCACAGAGACTGAGGTAAACGTGCGTGTACCATTTTCGTAGACCGTCTCATAGGAAAGGAACTGCTCCAGGTCTTGTAGAGATGGTGTAGGGAGGCGACGCTGACACTCAATCCCACAGGTCCCACTTATTTCCGGTTGTGGATGGGCTGAGAAGTCGGGGCTGCTGAGATGCACAGTACGTCTTTTTCTTACCAGAGGCACCTTCCAATGTGGCCAGGTATACTCATCATCGACTGCGTTCTCCTCAGCAGCTGCAGCCAACGTCACAGCCAGTACAACCGGTAGCAGGACACACAGGGGAATGGGGCCCATTGTTAAGTTGGGCCTGGCTCTGAAACATAAAGAACAGTGAGGAAGACTTAGGAGAATGTTTTAATATGGGTTGCCGTCATAAATTACTTTCATGATATCTTCACTTCTGTACAAGATTCTTTTTTCTTTTTAAAATTGCGACAAAGGAACATTTTCCCCATGTGTTGCCGTAGAGACAACAGTGTCAGTCAGTCGTCCACCACTTTAGTCCACACTGAAATATGTTCACACTATTACGATGGATAGCCTAGAAATGATGAATATGTATGTATAGCTATGGTCATATGTTAACCTTTATGCTGGTACCACCCTTCAGTTGGATCATCACCACGAGGTTCATGTTTTGGGGTTTAATGAAAGGCCTTGATAACTTTCAAGTGCCCTTCAGGACGAATTGAGATAACTTATGGTGTACCTAGGATTCTTTGCCATCATCAGGCCAAATTTTTAATTAGGAATATAATCATAAAAAACTAAAGAGATTCCTATTCTTTTGTTTCATGCATCAAATAGCTCAGTAAGATATTACCTCACCTGGTGTAATGGCATAATGTTAATGCTGTTTTTGTAACCTTTTTAAAAAGGACACTGGTTGTGAAGAGGTCAAATTTGGAAAGAGAGGTACAGCGGCATTTCATCTCACACAGGTCCTCACTTTGAATTGAACACTGTTATTATGTGGCATGCAGTGTGGCTACTAAGAGGTTCCAGTGCAGTGTAATCTCTAATTGAAATCTAGGTGTAGCTTCATTGTTTGCTCCAATGAGGCAAATAATATATATATATGATGACACCATGGTAATGGCTCAGAATTCAGATCCCACCAGTTTGACACAAGTGAGTTGGGTTCATATGGTTTGATTCACTTTCGAAGATTCACTAGTTTCAGCACTGAACAACAGAGATGATGTTTAGAGCTGTATGACAATCAAATGAATGAAACAAGAATACGCATCTTGTAGCACTTTAAGCACATGGGACAACATTTCCCTGAATTGAGAAGGTGCTATATCCAAGGTTGATGAGTGAAGAAAAGCTATACAATTCCATTTACAGCCACAGGGAGGCAGTGTAGCCCAGAATATTAGAGAGCACTTCGTGACAGTCTAATTGGGGGAGGTAAAATTCCTTTCAAATGCTAAAGTTTGCAGGAAAATTATTGGATTCATAATTCAATAGGGGGGAAAATCCATCTACATATAACATTGTCAAGCTCTTACGACATTTTCTAGAGTTCTGCCGTGTGGTTTCGAGGAGATTTATTGCCATTGAGTCTGCGGGCCAGGAGAAGCAGAGGATGAACCCCGATCCTCTGAATGGGCTGAGACAGTGGCTTGGAGGTTTGCCACAATGGTTAACCTCCCCACTCGGTAATAACCATATCTGGTTTCCTGCAGCGCTCCACTCCTTGTCTATGCACAGAAATGACATCAATCTCGGAGACTGTGCAGGCAGACAGGCTGCCGATTAATGCATCTACAGAGTGTGAGGCTGCCAATATCCTGATAACCCTATAAAGAAAGTTACAATTTGGGTGCGTTTTACTAGACTCAGCAGACCATCACTTAACTAGAGAGTAGGAGAGCATCAATACGTCAGAGTGCCTGCGGTGATGAAGTCACGCAGGGCGATCCCAAACACATGGAGGGAAAATCATTTGCTGTTCACTGTAGAGCAGGGGCGGAAATCCAACAGTTAAATTAAGGAGCTCATAGTAAAATAATTGTTTATTCTGGCTGTTTGTGGGGTTTAAATGTATCCAGACAGGCTGCCATCTGGTGGGTTATAGATAAATGATTTTGGGGAGCAGGGGCTGCCTCAATTGGCCAGAGTCCACTGAGACACATTAGATGCTAGTGCAGCATGAAAGTCAGACATCATCTGGTTGGGCAAAGCTCCCAGGAGACTCATTGCCTCATACAGTATCACCTGAGGACAATATCTGTGGTTTTTCATCTATTGTGGCGATTCAACCCAAATTCAACGTTTTAGTTGAATAAACTAAATATTTTATAGTTGAGACAGTTTTTGTTTTGCAAGTTTGTGGCTCAAGTGATGGATAGAGCAGGTCGTCAAGGAACCAGAAGGTCAATGGTTCTATCCCAGTCTCCAATCTCTTCAATCCCGGCTGAAATGTCCCTGGGCAAGATAATGAATACCAAGTTGTCCCTGACAGACAGTGTATGGGTAATGTGTGATAGAGAACGTGCTGCACATAGATGCATTGTATGAATGGGTGAATGGCAAATAACTGTATTGTAAAGCACTTTGAGAGGTGTCAGACAATTACCATTCAGTTAGTGCCCTGCCATCCAGCTGAGTGTGCCACACAGTCTCCAATAAAAAATAACCCAGTGGCCAACATCTAACCAGTCCGAAACAGACGCTTATAAAATACAAGCCCACAAGAGCTGTAAAACATTCTCTATAAATGAGAATACAAAAAATGACCCTGGGTTTCTGCTCAGCTTCACACTCTCACCAACCAGACATAGACGTAATACAAATCCAGAGGAGAGGCTGCAATTATTCAGCATCGAGTGGAAACTGATATGATGGCTTTCGGTCACAGAAGCCGCTAGTTTCAACTCAACTATTTTCCACTGCTGTCAGCTGAACGAGAAGCTGCATGTGCCCTCTCCATCCCAGGGTGGAGGGAATCACAATAAGCTGCCTGACAGGGCACCCAGGAGACAAAGTGGCCAAAGGATGGCGCTATGGTGCAACTCTCCATGTCCACCACAGCAAACAACGGCATGGAGATTGGCCAGTTCAATACCACGTTTATCAGAAGGGATTCTTTTCATTTATTTTGACCAATTTTCAAAGTTTTGAATAAACTTTGTTTCACAGGCACCGTTTACTGAGTATGTTGAAATCCACAGACTCATCCAATAACACACACTGTTGTGCCCAGTAAAGTCTGATTTCACATTCAAATGCAAATAAATGCTAATGATTATGAAATACATATCCAAATCTTTCAGCTATAGAGTGAAATGAGGAAAAAAAAGGTCTAAATGTCCACATCTGCATCAGCTTTGTGCCTGTTAAGATGTAGTGCAATGAATATTTCAATTGCAGAACAACCATGCCAATAAATCTGTATTCATGCCTTCAATAAATAAACTCATCCAAAAGTAACATCAACTAATCCAATAATAAACACAACATTTACAAAAGATTATATAAATAAGTATTATTGGGTACTACTAAGAAGTTTAAGTTGACTTAAATCCCCACAAAGAAAGGACGCGATAATGAAAACTGAGAGAGATCAATGAAAAACGAAGTCGGTAATAACTGTGCGCCATGACGCGTCCTACCTGCTTGCATCCGATTGATGGATAAGTCAAATCCGCAGTGTATTGTTTGTTTTGTTTCCCTAAGATTCACACAAATATGATCCCAGTAGAAAATACAGTGCGGTGTTAGAGCATCCCAGACGTCCTGGCATCAGCAGCGCTCCCTTCTCCTCATGACTTCTTCAAAGAGGCAGAGAGAGAGAAAGTCTCAGCCGGGACGCTGCGCTCAGGCTGCACTTGATGCTGAGGAGGGAGGGAGGGAAGGGGGAGGGAGGAGGAGGGGGGAGGAAAGAAAAGGACTGTTCTTTTTTTCCACTTGTCACAAAAGCTTCACGTTCACGTATGGGTGGGACCAGAGAGAGAGAGAGAGAGAGAGAGAGAGAGAGAGAGAGAGAGAGAGAGAGAGAGCGCGCATGAAGCAAACGGGCCTGTCTGAGTGGACTGAAGGAATTAGCTAACAAAGGCTTGTCAGGGGTTTCCACTCTGAGCAATGAGAGCTTCCACATCTGCTGCACCTTTTTTCAACATGTCTACTCAAGTGTGAAAAACAAAACTCTCCCAAATCCAGTTAGTAAAACGTACGTTAATTCTTTGCACAATGAACAGACAGGAAGGTCCATTTATATAAAAACAACCTTTTATTGGTATTTTTTGTTTACATGTCAATATTCACAAGTGTGGAAGCTGCATTTGCAGTTTCTGCCAATGCCAATGTGCACATCTTTGCTAGGCCCAAAAGTCCCCTTAAATTCAATCAAGCTGCACCATTATTTTTTCTGATAGGACATCTGATTTATTCCAAGGGAATCTGCACTAACACTTGATGGGTTTATCCTTGACCCATACGTCATCTTTCCACCAAGTCTCATGGGAATCCATTTGGTAATTGTTGTGTTATCTTTCTTACAAACCAAACCAAAACAAACAAACATTCAGGGGTGAAATCACAACTCTCACGGTGGAGGTAAAGAAGCATTGCAAAATCTGGTATTAAAAAGTAGTAAAAGTTCTGTTTTCCAATGTTTACTCAAATCAAAGTCTTAAAGGGTTACTTCACTGAAAGAGGAAAATCCACTCATTATCTTCTCGCCACTATGCCGATGGATGTGGGTTGGTGAACTGTTTGAGTCTCAAGTAAACAACAGAAAAAAATCATAAACAAGTTGAAACAGCGTCATTTACACCATGTTTTAGGCTGGTGAGAAGATAAATCAATGTTTCTCTGTAAATCTTATTTGTAATTTAGAAATATTTCAAAAATACTGTTGCTTTTAACCTTTAAAGACAGTGGCTCCAGGTGTGTTTTAGAATAGATTTTAAGAGTTTACTGATTACTTTCAGTACCATATGCATCAGCAGCTGGAGCACTCTGAGATCCTTCTCCCTCAAGTCTCCTGTCCGTTCCAGCAGACCCTGAGGCTCGAGAACAGCCTGCCCAAGGTGATCAGGTCATCAGACTCAGTGATGTATTCTAAGTCCCTTCGTCAGACAAACTTTTATCGGAACACCTTCTGTGATTTTTCTTTAGTTTTAATGTATCTCTGATTTCACGTGAATCATTGTTTATATGCAATTTTTTTAACCAATTCCATTTGAAGACCATTGATGTTATGACTCGTCTATTTTATTTTGGTGCTTTTGCCAAGCACGTTGTACAGTGGATTTTGAAAAGTGCCATACATTGAAAATGTATTATAATAAATATTATTATGAAACATTTTATTCAGCCTCTCATTTCAAAGTAGAACCATGTTAGACTAACAGAACCATAACATCAATGTTCCAGCTTTATAGAATAGATGGATGGACACGTTCTGACATTGTTAGTCCTCTGGTTGGAGCAGTGTCTGAGAGCACTTGAACGCCCCACTGCGTCCACAAAGCAACACGACAGGAGAAACAGTGAGAGGGGCCGCTGGCTGCTGGTGTAAGAATGCCATAGTGACCAATTGAAGTCTCAATGAGGCAAGAAAAGACACGGAAAATATGTGTGTAATGAGGGAGAGAGAGAGAGAGAGAGCAAGACAGGAGTGATGATACACATCTGGCTCAGGAGGGAACAGGGAGGTCAGCCTGTTATTTGACTGAATAGAAACTGATCTTTGTGTGATCACTGCTGTTTCTGACTTTGATGTACAGCAGGCTTCTACTGATTTAAACAATTTGGTAATGAAATTACACCTGTTCCTCAGACCGTGCAAGTGTGTATGTGAGTGAGAGAGAGATAGAGAGAGAGAGAAATAGAGAGAGAAAGAGAGGACTTGGTTGGCCTGCATGTTGGAGCTCATGACGGATGCTCATCTATGTTGGTGGTGGTCATCACATCCCACATGCACGTTGTACATACTTTTACGAGGCCTGAAGTTTTCTAAGCAAGAGGATTTAGCATGAGAGCTACACGTTCTCTCTGCATGTTAATGAAACCTACCCTATACTTACATGTTGGGTGATTGACCCATTGGTCAATGAATGCAGTGCATGGACTGTAAACAAATTAAACCCAATTTTTAGGTCATATTTATGTCTTATTTCTTTGGAATAGCATATTGTTACCATTAAGTAAGGAATTATGACCACAGCTCTGCACGTTAAATTATGATTATGACATCAGTACAAAATCAGTACACACATCTATAGGACATATCAGGGCTGGGCTCAGGTGCACTACATTACATGCCAAGTAAATTCAAGACACGAATAGATGCAATATTTTCGTCCCTCGCAACGCGATTGATGCATCTCCACAGATGCAAATTCATGTGACTGGCTTCACTCTTACGAGCATAACATTTTTTACCAAAGCAAAAAATTTGAATGACACACTTTTGCAAAAACCAATCAGCTTTGAGAATGAAACTCAACAGAGACAGGTCCTGGCAGTAATCTGAGCTAGTTGCTCATTAAACTGGCCATAGGTCAGTCTCAGGCAGCGCTGGAAAGACTGTATCCCAAGCTGTATGGGGCTCAGGATGATCTTGTGGACCCACAAACAATGGCACTGGCCTTTCCAGTGTTCCCACAACAGCTTGTTGTTCATGGTCTGATGATCCACTGAGTTCGCTGATGAAGAGCCATTCTGTGCAAAAAATGTGGTGTGTTGTTGTTTACTCCCCCTAGAGGCTTCTGAACACAACAACAAACTGGGACCAGCAATATCACAACCGTGGTACATGCATACAAAGAATCAAAGCAAATGTCCCTGTTTCCAGTTAAGTTCAAGGTCAAAGGGCAGAGAAGAGGAATGAGGCAACAGAGAGAAAGAGAGAGAGAGAGAGAGAGAGAGAGAGAGAGAGAGAGAGAGAGAGAGAGAGAGACAGAGAGACAGAGAGACAGAGAGAGAGAGAGAGAGAGAGAGAGAGAGAGAGAGAGAGAGATGAGAGAGAGAGAGAGAGAGAGAGAGAGAGAGAGAGACAGAGAGAGAGAGAGCGAGAGAGAGAGAGAGTTGTCTATGTTCCCAGCTCAGTTGCTTCTAAATAGAAAAGCAGTGAGTGATATTTTCTGGTTGGGGTCGGGGCCGTTGTGGATAGAAGGGCTTTTGTGCCGGGCGTCACACCCTCACTAGAAGTGCTCCCTTTGCACTCTGCTGTGGTGGATGGATGCTTATTGGTGGGGGGGCGAAGTTTCAGGATTTTCATTAGTTGTGTTTGGGTGCACTGGGTGAGACTTTTCCAGCAGCACAGAAGGAGAACACCACTTTTTGGGGGGATAGGCTGCCTTTTTGGTTAACCTTGAACTCATATTATTTTAATGTCTTCTGATGTCGCTCTGAGTGACTAACTGTCTGAACATCACTGAATAACCATGAGCTCCCTGATTTATGTTTATACCAATTTAGTAGAGCACAAAACTTTGTTTTTCTATTAAATCTGTAACTAAGAGGACCTCATTGCCCTCTCGTCTGTAGCAGTACACATTAAAGGCTGCCTAGTCCTCTGCACAGACCACACTAATAAAACAGCTCAGGGGCTGCACTGACCCCAGCTCACTTCCACAGTCTTTATTTTGGAAACTGAATGGTCTTTTAGCTCTGCTCAGTGTGACACAGACCACCATTGATATGATGGGACTCTCTACTTCACCACCTCTCTCTCTCACACACACATACAAACATTAATACAGTATAGTAAATATATATATATAAACAGTAATGGGACAGTTAGTTAAAGGTCTTGCTTGGATCCACATACAGCATATAACCTCTATTAATAGTAAATATTTGGGTAAATGGTTAGCATGCCAGTTGTCAGAGAGGAGACTGTACGTGATGAAAGGCTGACTGAAGTGACACGTGCGCCTTTGAATCTCATGCGCAAACGAACAGGCAACCACAGTCCCGCTGCAAAGACGCACTTGTGCAGGAAGGTCACAGCACTGTCATCAGTTGAAAACCTACTCTCAAGAGTGTCAACTTTTCAGGAATGCACAAGAAACTGGAAGGAAGTATGGACTTCTCCCTATGGGACCGGAGTGAGTTGCTGACCCAAGTAAATCGGTTCAAGTTTCCCCGGGCCCTAAGTGAGATGAAGCACCTGATTGACAGCCGGGCCGGTGCAGCATCAACACAGATTTGGATACTGTATAAGTCTGTCGGCGAGGAAGGGGGGGCTGAGTCAGAGGGTGTTCAGATGCCATTAATCTACATTCAAACCCTCACCTTTGGTCGTGAACTTTTCCAATGAGCCAAAACATTTAAATAGTTTGATGTAGGTCAAAATTTGTTTCCTTTGCATTGTGGCTGAGCTTACATCTAGAGATAGACACGCACTTATTTTCTATTTAGTGATTAATACGATACATTTTCCTCCTGACGTGTATAATTTATTCTTGTTACTGTATAAAGGTCCACACCGGCCAGCCAACCAACAAGCATTCCAACCAACAAGCCAGCCAGCCTACATACCTACCTATCAACCAACTAACCTGGTCCCTGACCTACCAACGACTAACCTCTTTCCCGAACCCAAAGAACTTATTTTGTCAAAACCTAACCAGAGATGACCTGAGTGTGGATGTAAGAACCATTTCTGGTATGATTCTTTATATGTCCGGAATCCACCCCAACTAAAACCGGGGGATTCTCCTGCTATTATTAAATGTGCTTCATTGGTTGATTGATACAAAAAAAAATCATTACCTCAGCATCAGGTCCCTACCACTATGTAACTGGGAAAACAGTTCAGACATATATGAATATATTTTCAAGATTTCCTCATTTATGTGGCCGTGGGTGGCATAATCCCATAATCCCTTCATGCAATAAACACATAAATATATCACGCCACATAAAGTGCCTGCGTGCACCTGAAACATCCACTGTAGACCTTGTTAATCCTCTCCTGACAGAAAAACTGCCCTAAAGGTAAGAAACAGAGTGTCTGTTGCTTATTTCATGACTGGTGATACTATTTGGACACTTGACGTTTTAGAGCCATGATTGATGGTCTTGTAATTTATGCTCCAGGACACTAATGGTTAGTTCAGTGGCTGAAAATGCATGAGGGAAATTGAATTTAGGACTTGCTTCCTTTGAAAAGTAGAAATAAAATATCAGTGGCCCTCAGTGCTCTTGTCACATACAGACATCTTCTTATGCTGCTAGTGTACATGCATGGCAGTGTCTTATCGAGGCCTTCTTGTGTGAATTGGCTCTGAACTAATTCCTGATTACAAAACAACTCTTTAGAAAATGTCTTTCCTCCTCATCCATCCCACGACTGTCAAAACATTTAGCACAGCTGAGAAATCTGGACTTGAAAATAGGATGCAAAACAAACACAACCAGGACCAACCCCATCTCTTATCTTGATAATAATGTGTACACACCAGGCAACGAAATGTTTTAAACAGACCTTTGCACAAGACGATAGTGCACATGAAATCCATTGCGACTTTGCAATAACTTTAACACCAAACATATATTTAGCAGATTATACAGTAGAAGCAACCTTGGTGAGGCTCGTTTGGCAACAAGGGGGAAAGTGGAGCCAACAATTCATCCCTGTTATTGAGTTGATGGTAAAAGATCTGCAGTGTGTCCATACCGAGGTGAAACTGTTTAGACACGCAGAGACAAACACAAGGAAATGTGACATTTATCGCTGACAGGCCTCTTGTTTACAGGGTGGATTTGGACCCGAGGAGGTGTTTTCATTTCACAATGAGCTGCCAGGAATTGAGACATGTGAGCGGGAGGGCGGATACACTGAGAAAAGGTATTTGTTGAGCTCAGATGTTGATAATATTAGCTCGAAGAAAGGATTTGATCCACGGAAGTCTCCATTAGAAAAAATGTCAAATAACACACAGTTACATTTAGTTACTAAAAGCAAACTTTGCATGATGAATACATGTGTTTCAAGTGTTTTTGCAAATAAAAACACACATTCATTGTTGACAGCCTAACCAAAACCTTATACCTAACCTTAACACACAAGTACACACACACACACACACACACACACAACACACACACACACACACACATACATACACACACACAGACTGGTACTTTTATACCAGAGAGGGCCCTCATTGGCATAATGTATTCCCTAGCCCCTTACCCTAAACCACCCTGAACATGAAAAATAAAAATCTCACAAATCACGAATGATTTTATACAATATCAGTGATGCGAGGAAACTAGAAAAGAGTCTGTGTGTTTGCGTGTTGAAAGACTCACAGGATTGTGTGGGGTCAGGAAGGTTACATAAACACACAGTGTGACTAGGTTAACACACTAATCTCTGTCCCCTCTCCTGGAGAAGAAAGGAGGTTTTGTTGAAGTGCAGTGATGACGTCTTTAAGCTCATTCTGCCAAATGCCATTTCATAGTTCGACTGGAGGAGCTTTGCTGTCTATCTCGGGCTGATACTTCACTGCCTCACTCGTTCACCTCTGTCAGGCAAACCTTGACCTGTCAGCGTTTTTCATTCTGCAGTCACACTGAGTCAACTGGCGCACCTTGTTTTGTGGGTACAGTCATTATGAAAAGGGCCAAAATACTCCCACTCCTTCAGAAGTAGACACGCAGAAACACACACATTCTTGTACCTCTTTCTTTGTGAGGACACTCATTGGCATTATGTATTGCGAACCCTAACCTTAACCATCACAACTAGATGCTTAATCCTAACCCCAATTTAATATTAGCTTCCCTTACCTACCCTAACCTTGACTTAATTCTAAAATTAAAGCTGGAAATTCTTAACCCTTAAACAGCCCTTTGTAGATGGGAGGACCAAAATGTCCTCACTCTACCAACATGTCCATAATAAAATTATGAAATGAAACTATGAAAAAACTGCTTTAAAACATTTAAAACAAATTACCATGGAATTTGTGAATGAATGTACATTTTCACCCAAGAGTGTTGTGTATTCAAAGATTAGTGCATCGTGATAAACAGTTGCCGCTAATTTGCCAAAACGATTTTTGTTATTAAAATTCTGTCACTATCAATAACCAAATGAGGTTATACAGTGGTGACCAGTGGTGACCGCCCTTGTTGTGAACTTTTAAAAGACGTTTGAAAAAGACTTTTGATTTATCTGCTTGGATCTTTCGTTGGACACTATGGATTAGTATCTTGTTTTCCTTTGGTTTCTCTGGTTTCACCTGCGTCTCGTGGTTGGTCACTTTTCTTTTTATGTTTCCTCCCTTTGTCTGCACCTGTCCTTATGTGTTTCACCCATATTCCATTATTCCTGCCTCCCTTGTGTGTTGAGTCTTAGTGTTCGTCTATTCATTCTCCTTTGATGTCTCCTGCTCTGTTCAATATCTGCGTTTCAGCTCCTGATTCTGCAGCTGTACTTTACATTACTATGACTCATATTACAGACTTTAGTTAACCAAGTCCTTGTGTCATCTGCATTTGGTTGCTCACCAGATTGAAACATAACACATGGCCCACTGATGAAAGCACTCCGGGATTTTATATTTTTATGTATATAATGTATATATGTGTCTCTGGTGACATTATTGGAAAAATAGGAACATGGTATGCAAACAAAACATGCCCTCCTGCTATGGCTTCACATCAAAATCATTCTCTAAAAGTCGGGCACTTGCAGACAGTCGGAATTTCATAGCTTAGCACTTACTCCTAGCACTCATCAAAACACGTCTGCAAAACAAAACAATTTGTTTTGCACTTTTTTTACTGCAGTTAGATGGAAATCAAGCAGGAAGTAATGGAGCAAGAATGAGCTCTGACACTTCTTATCCAGGTAACTACCTCCTAATGTTCCCTGCTTCTTGCACTTGTTGTGCAGCATACAATCAGATCACAGCTTCCCCCAGGTCAGTTACTTCCTGACCCCTTCATTGAAACGACAATAGTTTGTTTTGCTGCTCCCAGACTTCTGCGATCAAATTTCCTGTTACCAACAGTAACCACAACGGTTTCCAAATCAATAGAGAAATTACAGAAGAAGAAACAAACAAAAAACATATGGAAAGATATGGAAAAATTGCTTTTTTGCCAAATTCCAAGACCTTCTGTCTCAGAGGGAAGTGGCTCTCTTAGTTTAAGAGTTTTTGACCATCGGTTTGACCCAGTCACCAACCAGTAGTAGTCATAGATTATCCGGAGCTATAGAAGAAGACATGTTCACTTTGCGCCACAGACGGTTAGCATGCTACCCCACTCCTGCCGACTGCTACGGAGCGCTTGTCACTACTTTTCGCACCAAACCCGGCCTGCACTTCCGTGGACTACTGAAGTGTGAAGCCGATTAGGTGAACGGCTGGCAAAATATTCGTTCCACAAACAGACAGACTGACAGATGTTTGTTGAATTAGTAGGAAGATGTTGCAAAGATAAATGTCATAAGCGATGCAATGGATGGTGGAGGATTTTAGCTATAACTGCATGATTTGATAGGAAATATAACTCAAAAATTTACATTTTCTTTTAGTTGGTTGAAAATATTTCATTTATGTTGTGCTCTGAATTATTTTTATAAAGATATAAAGATTTTTCATGGCTTGGAGTTGCAGAGATACACTGCATATGCTATTTGCATTTGGGGCATGTCAATTTCAACCAGGGGCCTGAAAAACAGACACATTTTTAAAGGTTTAGCTATTGGTTGCATGAAAAACTAGTCTGTGGGCAGGGCCATTGCCACACTGGACATCCAGTAGTGCCTTTTAAAACCAAGGCTCAGCGGTACCTGCCTCAGGATATGTTCAGGGTTTCCTTAAACCCAAACCCAGCCTATTATGATCAAGCTCCCTCTTGCAGAACACACATGTAAACTCAGCTTTGTCTATTAACGTGAGACAGAAAGGCTTCAGCTTAAAGCTCTCTCTTTTTCCACCACTACCCAAATATCCATGGGCTCAAACAGTGGGCCATTATGAAGAGTGATCAGTGAAAGGCCCCATTGATTTGGGGGGCTGGGGGAAGGTCACGTATGGAGAGAGAGAAAAAGCAAAGGGGGTGAGAGAAGTCATGTATGCATGTATGTATGGCAACAGCAGACTTGGAATTGCAGCGCTCCTCAGAAATCCCTCCAAAACATCCACCCATTTCCTCTGCTGGTACTGAAGGTGCTCAGCAGACCTGAGCACTTTGGTGTGCGTTCTGTTCTGCCTCCAAACAACAACAGTTATGGCTTCATAAAAGTACGTAATGGGAGGAAATGTGGTTCTTGTTCACATTTTCCTCTGCCAGTCATCAAACTCCGATGCTGCCTGTTCTTGTGAGTATAATGGCTTTGGAAAAACCATGGGGACTGTTTAACTGTGGGAGAAGGTTGTTCTGTAAGCCTGCAGAAAGAAACCACACACAGTTTATTGTAGGAAGAGTTTAATGGTCCAAGGTAGTGATGATTGCATAAGCTGAAAGGTCAAAGTGCTGCGGAGGCCGTGAGAGGTGAGCTCTCCCTCGTACACGTCACAGGGGCTGTTTCACCTCACTCACTCATGTTTCCTTGTGTTTTTTCACCTATTGGTTCAATTCCAAATGTTCAAAATCCATGATTGTCATAGTCTAATATACATTTTTTTTTAAAGTTCTCTTTGCTGTATTCTCCTGTCTATTTTTTAACTCAGTATATCAGAGTTAAAAAACATGGCTTAAACTCAAATAAAAATTCATGCCAACTTTGTGCCTTTGTGTTTCAACAGACTGGTGCCAATGCAATCAGGAGGTATGGTTTCCCCACTCCATAGATTCTGACTGTAATTACATTTAACGACCACGTTCATGGATCCTTTACCCTCAGCTAGAGTTCAGGAAGCACGGCCAGGTGTGTGAATGGAGGTGAGAGACAAAACCATGTGTTTGTGGGCGATTTGATTCTCGGTAATTGTGTTTGTCTTTGTCTGCTGCCTCCTCCTCTTCCTGACCAGAAAAGCCCTACAGGGATAACAGGAGTCAAAACACAGACGACAGGGGAAGAGGAAAAAACGGCTGTATGATGCAGGCGGCACAGATCCAGATTGTACATTAAGGAGGCTCCTGTGTGTGTATGTGTGTGTGTGTGTTTGTGTGTGTGTGTTTGTTTGTGTGTGTGTGAGTCAGTATGGGCCTGTTATTAAAATGTAATAATGGTAGATTATGGCTGCAAAACACCTGGCTCAACAGGGTCATGGAAAGTTGATTAGGATAGAGGAAGAGTGCACATATAATGTCCAATATACTTTTGCCTTATGCAAAATGCTGCTCCTGTAGGATTATTACTGGTTCAAGAAAAACATGCCCAGACATCACATACTCACTCCTGTTTGTTTTCACATTGATTTAAAGATTTCATTGAACACTATAAAGGTGTTTCATACAACGAAGCCTCTATGTATATCTAGGATTTTATCTCCCTATGAACATGGTTACTTGCCACCTTAGGCTACAACCAATATGTTTCTATTTGAAAACAGCACTCTCACACTAAAATGATCTCCATCCACACAAGCACCATAAAACGCTATGTCAGAGTTTTCAAAACAGATCAGGGCCGGGAGTGTTTACAAATATTTCCACTTTAGTGACTAAAAAACTCTAGAATAGTTTGGATGACGGTGTATCTGTAGCAGAGTTACTCTGCGTTTTCAAACATAAGGTAGTAATGTGATTGTGGCCTTAGATCAGCTGATAGTTGGCTTCTCAAGAACCTCATAGGGGACTTTAGAGTATTTAGCTTTTGTAATAAACTCTGGAACAACTTTTCAGATGAGGTTAGACTTTCTACATCTGCTACTGCTTTTAATACATTTTTTAAATGTAATTTCTTCAAATTTTTAATCACAGTGTAAATTATATTTTTTTTCAATTTGAAATGTATTTAATCCTTTTGAGATTTCTCTTTGCAACTTTAAAAAAAAGAGTGCCATACAAATTATCATTATTATTATGATAATGTTACAGCAAAGTATGGCCGGAGGACTTTTTCTTTTATGACAATTCATCATCAGCAAACTTTTATGTTGTTATCATCATGTCAGCTCAGCAGAATCCTTGACTGGCCTTGACCGTTGCCCATCATTCAACAAAACCTCAGAGTGCTTCATTACTCAAGGTGCAAGTTAAACCTCTGCTATTCCTATGCTGCAGCCTTCCTTTTCTTTTTATGCCTGTCAACCTCTTCTTTTTTATTTGGCCTCTAACTGTAGACTCTTGCCAGATGCTGCCTACACCAATTCATGAAAGCCTTTAATATACTTATGTTGTCTTACACCTGCTCTCGGCTAACACGGTCCTTGGATACAGGAAGTGATGTTTAAAAAAGACACAAAACAAGTGGCAGCACCTGAACCTACAGAGAAGAAGGAGAAGAAGCTGGCATATTTTTATCCAACTGCCAAAAGTAAATGTTTGGTGTTTGGAGCTAAGAAGAAGAAGAAGAAGCCACAATGATTTCATGTTACTCCTACTTACAACACTTAAATGACTAAAGTTTCAACATTTTAATGATCTTGAAGTTGTTTAAGAGCAGACTTCAGAAATCAGTACTCATCCACTGAGAAATCATAGCATTTTTCTACAAACTATCATCGTCATGATGTTTAAGCAATGTATGTGATTATGAATAAGGTTGGTTTTGCCTGTTTTCTTTCTTTTTCCTTTGGCCAGGGAAGAAAACAGCAAGAATGAAACTAGTCTATCAATTAAATAGAAATAGAAAATAGAAAGTGTTTATTTTCATTGTTTTTGTCAAAATACAACAAGTGCAACTTCTTCTTGGTGCATATAATTGAAATAGTAGATAAAGTCAAAAAAGAACAATATAGATTTAAAAACCAAATTAGATACAAAGGGCAGACACCAAAAAAGATGATAGGAAAGGAGAGGTAGAGGAACGGGACTAACACATTTATTTAGTCTTAAAATCTGAATAATTAATTAAATAAATGTTATAAACTCACACTGTATCAGGTCTGTGGGAAGCAAAGTTAACTTTCCGTGTCTTCTGGGAGACATAAAAGCATTTCAGAGTTTTCTCCGTTAATTTTTTAATGTAGACATTACAACCAGACAACTTCCTTAACAGTACTTGGCTGTTCCTGGACTGCGATCACTGTCAGTGGGTGGGCCGATGGTCTTTCCCAAACTCGCCTGCATTCCTAATGCCCTTCCACCGCCAATTGGCATCATGCCCGAACCTCAGAAATAACTTCCAGACTTCCTCCCTGGTACAGATGGTAGATGTTTGTCATCCAGATAACTCATTCAAACAGGGGATGATAGCCTGATAAACAGGGCGATCAGGAGGCCCCAAGGATTCATGCTGCTATATAAGGACCTGCTTTGGCTGGAGATATTGAACACTGACCGGGACAAAGCATCTGCTGTTGTTCCTTTCTGCATTCACATAGTTTTCCATCCTTCCTTATTCAGTCTGTGATACTCCACCACTGTCTGGTGAAACTATAGTTTTAGTTTTCAGGTTTTAATGTTCATAATGTGTAGGGTTTCACTATTAAAAGATCCTTTATGGGATGTAAAATCTCTAGGTTGTTTCCTAGTTTCTGAGAGGTTGATAGATTGGTGACATCACATCTACTAATCCCTTGCATTTAATGATACAAGCAACAAACTGAAAATCCAACTCAACTTTTTTCTCTGCACCACATCTTTATGTCAAACTTTGCTAGCCCGTGAAAACAGATTTTTTGTTTGAATCAATCAGCTTCTTACAATGAGTGATGAGGTCCACTATTGGCCAGAGCAGATATAGTTCTTTCACAAGAAAGCATTCTGTCTTTGTGGGTGTATGCTTTTTACTTCCATAAAGGTTGTGTTTTCATTTTAATTTTTCTAGAAACTTTGTGGAGGGATGGAACATGAACCAGGTGAGAACCCAGTAGATTTAGGGGGGGATCTGGACAAAGGGGCAGATCCAGGAATTTTTCATCACTTTCTGTAACATTGTATGATATTGAATTTTTTTACATTTTCCCAGATTTCTCAAGGAATCATTTATGGATCTTGATGATATTTGGTGTAAAGCATAAAAGCCTGATTGAATTTTAGGGGGCTGTTGGGTATTGTGCTTTACCAATGCTATTGTCGTTTTAAATGACCATTTCTACTTGTTTAAAAGTCATTGGAAAGGGTGACATCACTTCTGTTCAGCAATGAGAACCTATCAATATTTGAATAACAAGTTAGTGGGTGGTTTGTTGATGTATGTCCCAGGATCAAATCAACAAGCAGACACAATAAGTTCTTCAGAGTTTATTGCATGTATACTTGATGTATCTGGACGAGTAGCTGCTGATCGCACTGTGAGTCTCACAGAGCTTAGCCAGGTCTGTCCATTTGGCAGGAGTCTGATGTTGACTCTGAGCCTTAAGGACAAAGAAGTGAAGCATGCAGCAAAAAAATACTCTGACCCCATGTGAACCTCCACGGCCTGTTGATGCTCCATTGGTTGTTAGACAAGTATGCAAATCTATATGAGATAAAACTATGTTTTTAGTTCATCTGAGATAGGCTGCTGGAAACATCAAAAGAAATGTTTCCAACAACCCAAAACACCAAGACAAATATCAAGCCTCTTTGTATATCTGCCAATGTACACGTTCAACAGCACATGGGGATGTCAAAGAAGTAACAGATCAGTATCAATCGCTTCACTAATAACAGGATAACAACACTTAATTACAGCACCAGCGTGGTCTCATTTATGTGAGGAAATGCTGTCTGTCTGCAACGAGTGCAGGCATGCTCATTACTCTGACTATTGTATGCACATTCCATTTATTTTAAGGCTTATTTATCTTCTAATTCCAGAAATGTCTCGGCCTGTCTGTCAGTCAAACTGATAAAACTGGTCAAACATTGATATCATCTTCAACCAGCATAACCACAGACCAAGCAAACAGTAAGTTCCAAACAGGCATGTTTAGACTGCATTAGTAAAGTGGATGAGGGAGGAATCCACAACAGTCCTGAAAACCTTTCAAGTCATTATAAGCCTACCAGTATATGAGGACTTAGCCTCCATTCATACTGAAACTTGGTTCTTGCACTCTGTTCTGCAGATGCACTGTCAGATAACGTTATCAGTACAACTGTCTTCACACTCTTGGCACAAGGTCAAGCTGTGCATGAATTCAGACTTCAGATGTTGTCACCCAGGTTCCAACCTCCCTTTATCTTTGTGACACACAGTTCTGAGGAAACCTTGGTAGAAGAGGCAGACAAGAAGGAGCCAGAAAAATATGACAGCATGCACCTGATTAAATCATTTCTTGGGGCAACAACAATAATAGTAATAATAAACATCTCTGTGAAAACCTGTGCATCTAAACAGACAATAATAAATTGTATAGAATACATTGACCTTGATAAATCAGCTGGTTTCCTGGTAAGACTTTTTTGAATTCGGAGCAGTTACTCCATCCCTGTGTGGTGTGTGGAGTGAAAGTTGAACAACCTTAATCCCACTCCCAGAATGCCACAGTCACTGTCAAACCTGCTGCTCTCTGATGTTGCAAGACTTTTCAGCTGTAAAAATGTGAAGGTTGACCTTGGCTTCAACTATCCTCACTCTATCCTCCAGCGATTTGTGTCATAAAGTGATCTCAGTTATGTGTTTGTGAGAAATGTCATGACTCTAAAAAAACCTGGAGAAACCTGTGGAGGGGGGTGGGTGCAAGTCATACTAATCACAGCATGAAGGCTACGCTGTTTATGTTAGACCCAGTAAAGTACTGTCACCCCTGGGAAGGCTGACCATTGTAACACATACTGCACTACAATTATTAACATTATTTCTGCAACTGCAAACTCCTTTGGCTACACTTATTCTACTACCCACACTATTTTGAGCCTACTGCTATTAATAGCATAGGGTTATGTAACCTACTGTTACCACCACAACACAACAACACATTTTTCTCACAGGCTTTTACTCTGGTCGTTATTAATGTAGAGTTTATCCTTGCTGCTTCTTTCTGGAATAATTTTTTTCCACTTTATTCTTATAATATTAAATTATTTTCCTCATTAAATTAGGACTTCATTCTCGGATTATTACGACTGTTCAGAAATGGACAACTTTTCTTGCTTTTATTCTTGAAATCTCAACAATTTGTATCCCCCTTTAAGTGGCCCTAATACTTTTAATTTTGCTATTTGTCTCCTGATATACCATCAGTATTGCTAATATGAATCTACTGTTACAACCTAACATCCTTAAGTAATATGCTGGAGCTTCTCTTTTCTCAATTAATGCTTGAGCTCTGGCCAAATAGTTTTAAGACTTTTAAAGGGATAGTTCACAGAGAAGTTATAATCCATTCTTTATCTAACAATTGAGTAGCACTTAAATCGCACTAACTTATAGCACTTAGTAGTTCTGCATATGTTGAAGAAATTGTACTTTCCTGTTTTTGTTCTGGGTTTGTACCCTCATGGTTGAATTCACTTATTGTAAGTCGCTTTGGATAAAAGCGTCACCTAAATGAAAAACGTAGATGTAAAGCTATCACCTCTTTGCTGCAAATAAATTAAATAATTACTAAATAATTAACAGTATGAATGTTTTTAAATGGAGGAGGCCTATGGCTCATATTATTTTCTGGGCTGTGGCCTAATCCTTACACAGAAATCCTAAATTCAACACTCATACCTGCAGTTCTCATAAATCAACCTCAGAAAAAAATGTATGTGATGTAGTTTAACAGTGTGAAACGATGTCATCACATAGAAGAAGTGAAGGCATAGAAGAAGGGCAAGTTCCCTCCGGGTTCACGTGTGTGACAGAGTGAACCCTGTGGCCCACTGATCTGCGGGGACTGATAGGGGACAATAAAAAAGCTGTGGACTGATAAAGACGCTGGGACTGTTCTTACACTCACTCACTGTCCATGATTGACCTGGGCTGAGCGGCTGCACTTGTTGAGTTCACAATAGTTCACCGGCGGCGCTCTATTAAAAGACATGGCACACGGACTGGTCAGACGGGAGTCGGTGGACACGGAGATGCAGAGGTCCGGCGGGAAAACCTTGGTGTACACCAAGAAGAGGGGCTGCGATGTGACCCGGAACCCCCTCCTCAACAAGGTGAGCGCGGACACAGCGGGACACGAGCTGTCTTGGAGTTTCCACGTCGTTTCTGTCAAGGACGGAGCGGCCGGGCTGACTGCTGCCTTCAGGGGCCGTGGGAAATAACACATTTGCCTCCAATATCACTGCGACTTTGTGGGGGAGAGATGGAGCTGTTCATTAATATCACAACTCAATAGGTTTAGTAACCTTTACGTGGTGCTAAGCTAACAGCTACTGAGGCGCAGGCCCGATAGCAACCTGTAGCAAATCTTTGCTAACAAGGTGCTAAAGTGCTAATGTTAAAGATGCTCACTTAGCTTAATGAGGGGTTACATTTAGCGTCAAACTCACTTGACGCACCTCCTTTACTCACTATGAAAGAAGCAACAACAAACATATTTGTGAGATTTGTGAATCATGTTTATCATCAGACAACTTTTTAATTTGTTTTCTGGGAGTCAATGAACGCAGCATCAGCCAGGAGGTTTAGGTCTCAGCTTTAGGGTTATATTTAGATTTAAAGAGGCTATTACAGCTATGTCACGTATTACATGACCATTCCAGCCCATCTTAATCCACAACAAGTGATGCATCACATTGTTAAAACTGGTGTGAGACCAGTGTGACAGCGGACATCAATCAGTTTCCAAATCACAGCTGCAACTGTTTGATAAAGATATGTCACAATATACTAATACAAATGGACAAACACAAATCATAGGCAGTTCTCCAGATGTAAGGGACCATGATAAGTACAGACTCCAGCAATTGTTATTATTATTTTTTTAAATTAAAATCCAATTAATCACCGTGACTGATATTGCAAAGATAATATCTGTCAATCATTTCATTATAAGTACAAGCTTTTTAAGATAATCCTTTGATTGTCCCACAGCTTGGAAATTTGCTGTGTTACAGCAGCAAAGAGAAGAGTTAAAGATAGACATCATTCAAAGTAATAAATAAGTAAATATGTAACATTAACACAATCAAATGAACAGAATCAAAACGACTATAGTTTGAAGGACAAAACACTCAAGTGAGCAAGAGCTACAATAGGCACCTCTTTTCATTTTAGTGCTGAGTATTTTCAAATGATTTTAGTGACCAGCATTAACTGTTGAATATTCCCTTTTTTCCCATTCTGTAAATGCATCTTTAACAAAAGAGCCCCTTGCAGCCTTTGAGTCCTTCCAGTGTTTTCCTGGTTTGTGTGGTGGGATGGGGCCCCACAGGTCAGGCTATGGTGACAGGGTCTCTGTCCATGGTGCTGACTGGCCATCAAAACAACTGGCTTGATTCAGGGTCACTCTTAACGTCAAGTGTGCACTGTGAACACTGAGCATAGTCTAACTGCTCTTTGTCAATGTCAGGCTAATTTTAGAACACTTGTGCAGTCTAATTCCCCCCCCTCTGAGCGGACTTCTGCCGATCACTGGACAAATCCTCATGTTTCCCTGTCGGCAGCGACAGGAACACATTGAAGCTGCTCTGGCTAATTTCACTTTGAATTCATAGATACAAAATCCCAAAAATGATGTTGCAGACCACAGAGTCAATCGCTTTTAGTATGACAGGAGTCCCTGTGTGATAACAGCCACAGGCAGTTTAATAACGGCTGAAGGAGCTGCCAGCCAGCGTGGTGAAAACACAGAGCTGATAAGTGAGACATTGGAGTTCACACAGGCCAGAGTGTTTAGGGTGAGGGGCGGTGTTGTGGTGGCTGCACAGAGACCCGGTTGTCGGTCAACTTAATGACTCCACTCTGACACCGCTACATACTGTGCATCAACCCTGTGTCTGTTTGATTTAAAGTGCGTAAGTGTGCATGGTGTGCAGGGGTGAGTAAGGTGAGGTGTGTGCACAGAGGCACATTATAGGAACAAATTAGGCCACAGTTTTCAACCCTGGTGTGTTACACCAACATACAGATGTCATGTTGGTGTAGATCACATTTATTTAATTAGTGGAATATGTTTAATAAAATGTCATTTAGAAACAGTACACCTCATTTAACGCTTAAGCTGGAAGTGAGCTGGATGATATTATAGTAGAACATAGACATAGATCCGGTTCTTCAACAAAATGGAATAAAAACTAGAAAAACATCTCCTGTGTGAAATAAATTATTGCATTCAAGGGAAGTGTAGTGTTTATCTGGACAGAGCTGAGCACTATGATTCCAATATTTCAAATTTCAAGTTTTCAAATGTGCTTGAACTTTTCAAATTCTGCATCTCACTACTGTGAAAATGAACCGGTTGATTCAACAGAAAGACTACTTTCATTTGAGCCAACCATGGTGTTGTTTCAGGTTGGGGTTTGTTGCTGATCTGAGAAATATTGTTTTCTCAACAACCGTTTTTGATATTCTCCTTATAAAACTTAGATTTGTTTAGAGAACATTTTCATACTGATCTGATATGAAAACCTTCTCTTTTAGACTACGAGGATGCTTGTATAGTGTGAGAGGTCAATCTGTAGGCCTTTAGCTTCAGCGCCTAAAAGCTGGCCCAGTAAGCTGTTTGTTTACATCCCAATTTACACCTTGGGGCCCTGAATGGACCCAGTGTACAGTGAGGCTCTTAAAGAGAACTGGAAAGGTTGACCTAAATCTATGTGGAAGCATGACTGGTCTACCATTAGGGATGTTTCGTCTGTTTTAATACAGTTGTGTTGTGATCTGGGGCCTTGTCTGACAGACTCACAGCAGTCATCTTAACACCAACTCTCTCAAACGCTTCTCTTATTGTTTCTCCTTCATGCTATCCCTTACTCTGTTTGCTCTCTTCTTTTATTAAGAGTGAATGTTACTGGAGCCTTTGTTCTTTATTTTACGCAAAGGCTTGTCATTTCACTTTCAAGATGTCCATCCTCAAATGAGCTCATAATTTTGTGTAATTTTGTTGTTTGAAGTTCTCCTTCAGACTTTGCATACAGAATGATTGTTAAACTTGATCATCTCTTCATTTGGCATTAATAAATCAAAATACAGGCTCCATCAAACACACACGTTAGAGTAATATCACAAAAAAGGGTTCCTTAAGGAGCCAGGTGAACCATTCCCTGTCAGTCCCGTACATGAACTGGGGCAAGGAAATTGGAGGAGAAGGTAGGAAATGACTGCTAAAGCGCGTTAGCAGTCAGGCACAGGCGAGCTTCTGTGGCTCAGGCAGTGGCACATTGTTGCCTTCCCTCTGATTTCAGCGAGCCCTGGGGATGAGGTGTGTTTACCTCCCTCAGCTGGTCCACTTCACCTCTAAGGAGCCAGTCACAGCACAACCTGCTAATTGATGCTGAGGGCCGCAGTGCTGAAAGCAGCCTGTACTCACCCCGGCAGGATTCGATTTCCTTTTAATCTCTCCACACATACACATATATACATGCAGAGCAGATGTATGGGCACACACACATACTCACACTCACACAGCTTCACCTTCCTCTTGAGTTAACACTCCTTACTCCCTCCTCCCTCCAGTAGAGGTGGAACCGGATATTATAGGTGTGTGTTCACCATGCAATAAAGAGATGAAGTGGGGTGCAAGATGCAGAAAGGGTTCTCTGTGACGAGGAAGAGAGCGCTGGCCACGCTTCACAGACGTCCTCTGTCTCTCTTGATCACACATTAATGAGGCATCTGTGTGAATCCCGGCCCTCAGTACGTCTCTCTGACGCTGGTTCCGACTGCAGCGGCTATGAAAAACAACAACAAACTTCTCAAAAACCTTCTTAGCACCCAATCAGGGATGCTATTTCACCTCCAACACTGAACTGAGCTGCCGGTGTGTCGGCGACCAACAGATGCCCATTCACTGGCTCAGTACTGTGGTTGAAGTCAGCAACATGTGCAGACAGTTAGAAAGGTTGGGGAGAATAAGACGTGCAGCTTTGGTCTGTTTGTTGACCATTTTTTATGGTCTTACGGCAGCTGTCTGGCAGGCATATTTTACTTGTTCCAACAATTAACTATACTAAGACCTGCATTCAAATACATTTGGTCCCTGAGTGAGACATGGTGCTCTCAATCATGCCTTATAACGCTAAATCTTACGAGAACAGAAATTGATCCCCTTGATTGAACAGCAACAATTTGTTTATTGAGGTTTTCTGAATCGCAACGTCATGCATCATTTGAGCCTCTGAATGCTGAGTAAAACATAGGGCCCCTGAACAGACAGTGCTGCAATTGGATACCCCATTTGTAACCACAGGCTCCGCATATGACACCACAAGATGGCCCCGCCAGATGAAAGACTCAAATTAAGAATCTCTGTTCTAGGCAGTAGCGGAACAACAATGTATGTGATAGGGCACTGAGGATGTTCTGGTATGCCAAATGGCGACAGTCCTGATAAACCTCTGTTGAAACTGGAAGCCATTATGGTCACTTTGTTAGATTTACTCGGGTTTGAATGATGCACTCAGAAATGTTATCCCTCCACCAGGTTTACAATTCCTACCAAGAGCCACATAAACAAATTTAGCAACAATCAAATGAATGCAAATAAATATGTGGAAATATATTTCTGTATGAGTTACTGCGTTGCTCTCTTCTTTGTGTATATGTCGTGCTTTGGTTGTTACTGCACAGTGACTAATTTGCTGAGCTTTCCATGTGAAACATAATGTACTCCAGCTGGTCTGTATCTCTGGTGAGGCCTGATAATGTTTTTATAACAGTCCATGCACTCTGATAGGATTATGTCTCAATTGGTTAAAGGTGCCTATGAGAAAGCAGCCTGATGATCTGGCCCAGACTTAAGCCAGTGGCGTCTGGAACTTTTATTCCCAGTGAGTCACCATGTCAGCATGACACGAGGCCAAAGTTTGTTTTCTGCACAGTCAAGATGCTGACAGTTGTGTGTGTTGATGAAGTATTACAGCAATGCTTTGTTTGTGCTGCTGGCCAAGGTTCCCATGGACCGTAGTAATCTTTCTAAAATTATCGGTCTCTAGTCTTGCGCCCATATCCACCAAGTATCAACATTTCAGGGGAAATCCTGTGATGGATGTCTGTGAAGATAGAACAGTGGTTTTAAAGCATAGTGTATTTCTTGCCAAAATTAGGAACAAGCAATGCTAATAAGGATAGATGTCAAAAGATTAGATGATGTGGTTAATACCAAAATCAAGTCAGCAAGATAAACAGTAAGAAGCTAGAGGCCATGTGTGACTATTTTACAGTAGCTTAGCATAAAGACTGCAAGTAGTGACAGCTAACTTCCAGGCATGAGTCAGTCAGGTCACATCTCGGAGGTCTTGGAAGTCATTGTGCGAAGCCGAAGTATAGCTCAAGCATGTGGCAACTAAGACCTTTTTTGGATCTTGTACAGGTGAGCTTTTTAGGTGCTAGACATTCATGGTCCCCAGAGGGTGAAGGCTACTGCCTGTGGTGATGTGGTTGACATTTTATGCTTGAGTGAAAAGGATGGCTTGTATGAAATGTGGACATTCATGTTCCCCCTCAGGCTCTGCCTGAAATCACTCACTAATCAAATGAGTTTGCCATTTTGTATTGGTGTCTGAATGTTTTATGAAGTTTGTTATATCCTATAAACAGTAGTGCACGCATTGTTTCCCATAATGCATCATGAAAAATAGTCACAAAACCAAGCAATATATACATTGCATTGTATTCGCGGCGGAGTGTTCAGAGGTGTGTGAACACAAAGGGCCTCATATGACGGACAACCTACTCAACGCCACAATATCAATACTTTTGACCAAGAAGATAAAATCTCTCTCTCTCTCTCTCTCTCTCTCTCTCTCTCTCTCTCTCTCTCTCTCTGTCTGTCTCACTCCTACACAAATGCACACACAAACTCTGTCATTGGACAAATCTGTAAATTCAGACTATAAAAAATTATGATTAGAGCGGGGATGTGAGATCTGATCACAAGTGGTCACAGGAGACAGATTCAGGATGCATTCTATCTTCAGATGATGTAAGTGTAAAATGTACGTTTTTGTCTTTTTAGCTACTTGCATGCTGGCTCTGACATTCTATTTAATGTGCTTGCATGAGAACGAAATGATAGTAATGCATTTCTGCAAATCTTGGACTGTACCGTACGGCTACTGCACATGGGTTTCTGACATCAATCTGCATCAGACATCAGTCTGATTCTGAGCAGAAATGATGTTGGAATAACAGTGTGTGTATATAGGTTACAGGATGTTTTTGAAATGAATGACAGTGGTTATGTGAGGGTGAACACGATGATGATGGTCATCAGATTACAAGGCTACGTTTAACCGAGCAGTAAAAAATGGGACAAACCGCTCTCTGTTCAGGCTTCAAACAGAGCAGCTGCACTTGTCAATCCCCCTTCCTAGGTGGACTGAAGAGCTCTGTGAAAGTGTGTGCACACTGTTTGAGTGTGTGTGTGTGTGTGTGTGTTTTTGGGGTCGAGGGGTTGTCCCAGGTGTGGCCAGGTGTTTCAGGGCGACCGCACGCATTGCTAGTGACCAGACATTCCTCTGATGGACTGGAGTGGATCGGCCAGACAGAGAGAGTGCATGCTCATTCTCCTCCAGTAACCTGCAAACTCGAGCTTTTCACACGCACGCACGCACGCACACACACACACACACGCACACACAGACACACGGACACACACGGACACATACATGGCAAGTTCACAAACAGTTGCCATGTTGTTAAACTGCAGACACATCAAGGGATCAGTGTTTTCCTCAGGATTGGCTTGAATAAACTTGTGTAATATGATCCGACTATCAGTTCAATTGTGTCGGCACACACACACACACATATACACAAACACATCTCTGAAGCTGTTTATACAGCAGCAGGTCCCTCTAAATACCCATATCTCCTTAGCTCACCCTTGTGTTTTTTTTGTAAGATGGTCCTCATTCATGTGAGCACAATGGAGAAGTCATTAGCTTGTCCCAGACAGAGACAGGGAGACAGTCTGAGCCTCGTCACCTTCCTATGAAGCTCATCTCAAGCATCCCTCCTGTCTTTTCCACCTCTGCTCCTCAATGCAGCTTTTGTCTGTTATATTAGAGGAGTGGAGGAGGGCTGTTGTAACAGACAAGAATTTAAAGGTAGTATTTTCTTTTCAACATTCTGCTTCATAGTGGGTGCATGACCATTAGGTACAAATGGTTTTCTCAAGGTCTGAGATAAGGCTGACAGTATGACTGATTGTGTGATGATTGACAGGTTCTGTGTACTTGCAGCTGTATACAAACGATGAGGAGGATAGCTTCAGAGGATTGAGGCCTAAAGTCCCAGTCATACCAGCATTTAAAATTGATTATTTACAATTGAAATGCTTCCATCATGCGCCAATATTGGGGTCAAGATAAGCGCTTGTGAACTTTGCCCCACCAATTTATGCCTTGACCAATAGTAAGTTGACTTAACAGAGCTGACATTTGAGAGAACAGGAGATTCTGAAATTCAGTCTGTTGAAGTTTTCAGCACTGTGCAAAGGACTAATTAACAGACGGTTATAAAACATGAGGCAATGATACAAAATGTGCCTTATTAAAAAACTTCACTGAACTTATTTACTGTTAACAACAGAGCATGTAAAATTAGAATGCTCACTTACTCTATGTTCTATTACTCTCTCCTGAGAATAAAGTTCCATGAGTAAACAAAACTAAATAGAAATAAGGATCTAACTAATTAGCACTAAGCTAGCAGACCAGTTGATAAGCACTTTAGATTGCAATCAGTAATGTTCATCATTCAGTTGTTTCATTATCCATCTGTTACAGTTTATATCACTACCACCCAGCTTATCCTTACTCCACATAACTTTGTTCATCACCGGCTGCTCCAACACAAACAAAGCAGTTAAAAAAACCTTCAATCGCCTGGTATAGCTTTTACTTTCTCAAGTGAAGCTTGCCTTTTACCAGGGACCATGAGCCCCTGCATTACTAGTTAGTGGGTTTTCCGGTATGTTACTGTGTTTAAACAGTAGCAATGCTGTTGCTTTGTGGAGAGAAAAGTTCTCTTATTTCCTTGTTTTTACTGTCTAAGTGCATTTAAAGAGCCAGCTGCCATGTAGGTGGTCATTTCTACCATTAGAGAAACTCGCTTTGACACAAGGCACCTGGTTTTCACTGGGGCCCGGACATTAGCTTGACATGTCCACGTGTGAGTATTGATGTTGTACTTCTGAGGTGAGTCACAGAAGTGAGTGGGAGACTTCTGTGGTTAATTGCTACAACAGAAGGAATGTCAATGCAAAAACATCTTTATTTCCCTTCTATGGTGATGCTAAAGTATCTGGGTTGCTTCTTGGTATTGCCTTCAGTAGTAGACAGTTATTTTACATAGACAACATAGAGATTAATCAGGTATTTCCAGTGCTATTAAGATAGTTCAGCCAGTGGACACTTCAGTGTCTTATAACTGAAGCTTAAACATTACTCTGCAAATTACATTACATCACACAACATTAGAGTTACAAATTAGAGAAATTAACATAATTCAGGCAATGAGCCAGACAGGGCTAGCAAAGCCCCATACTGTCACCTGATCATGACCAGTTAATGCCGATGCACCACAAGCCAAAAGTGAATATTTGGATGGACTCACAGAGTTGCAGAATTCTATCTAGGCTAGGACCCTTTCCCAGCAACACTCAGGCTCCTAAGGGACCTGGACTGTTCAGCATGAAAAGGCTGCCTGGAGGGGATTGGCTGCCTTTGAAGAGCGCTAAATGTCCGCTACCTCCGCCCACTCAAGGCTGCCCTCCCTAAGTCAACAGTGGCTCGGTTTTCAAGGCTGTTTGGCCAACAAGCATGTCTGTACATTCACAAGTTGACACCTCTTGATTTAAGAAGCACTGCGCTTGCATATTTGCTCTAGATTTAAGACGCTTCTTTTGGTCAGTGTCGAAGCTCAGTGTTGCTAGGTGGGGATCATGACTCAGGAAAGTGAGAACTACACACCTTCACAAGAGATGTGCAGTTGTTGTCCACGTTGAAAGCTTTGAAAATAATCATATCACAGGCAGGGGAATTGATACCAAAAACCCCAAATACTATATGCATTTCTCAATATGCCAAGATACTTTTTTATCTCTTTTCCCTGGTATTTTTGCAGTGTATTTGAAAATAATAATAAAAAATATATAGTATATAGTCCAAAATAACTAAATGTTGGTAAAATATGCTCAAAATATGATTAGAATACAGTAAAGCAATTGCATAATGAACATGAATAAGTGGCATGTGTACAAAAGGAAAGAAACAGACAATATTAAACACAGCTTACCAAAATGGTTATAAATCAAATCAAAATGCATCACTACAAACCACATGAGAGCAATCACTGCTTATTGGTCAGATGTTTTCTGAAATAGTGCATATTTCATTGCTGTTCATTTTAACATGGATCCGCTTCTACCTCTCAACAAAATGATTCAGTCTGCATGTTCTGCTGCATCCCAGACTTCTCATCACAATCTCATCACATGCAGTAGAACCTTGTTAACACCCTGGCAACAGCACTTAGCTGACAGCATTTGTTAACTCAGGACTCTTAAGGCTGTCGACTTATTTTCTTACACTCAAGTGTGTGATTAAAACCTGTAATTAAGATCTAATACATAGAAAGATGGGAGATCAAACCAAGTATATTAATCAGCCTGCTTCTTCTCAGTGCTTTTATCTGACTAACATGTTGATAGAGAAAACACTAGTGATCTTTGTGCTGAATGTGTCTGGCCCAGTGCGCAAAGTGCTTGGCCTTCTAATGACCAAAATTGTTTTGGAAAGAGAGGGCACATGCAGGTCCTCCACGGTACATTTATTGGGAGGCATTCACTGGGAAAAACCTAGTCAGGTCATAGGATCTGGAGAAGAGATGGATGGTGATGATGTGTGCTCTTCCTCTTCCTCCTGAAAGGAAGCAGTGGATTTTAAAGGATGTTATTTGCAGGGCATTCCTCTTGAACCCAGTGGGGACTACATGTTTAGCCGGGGCCAGATGGGGGCCATTTGGCCTTTGCTTAGAAGATCTTTAGGATTTTTACACCAAAGAGCGACATGTTAAGGTGTGGTTTCAAACTGAATACAAACATCTTCTTAAATGAGAGCTTACATGGACAGAAAAGACACTGGCCATTTATTTAGCTTCTAGGTTTAATGATAAGTAACATTCCATTTCGTGTTATTGTACATTTTCCGCTGCTCTATTTCATTTGCCTTCATTGAAACAGTATTATGTGACCTTTCAATGATAATATCTTTCCGTATAACCCTCTCCTTATGCGACCTTCTGTTGAACTTAACCTCTTTTTTCCACAATAATATACTGTATTAGCGTGTATCCTGCAACGACTTACAAGCAATCAAAGATAGCTCATTATATCCTGTCTTGCTCTTTTGTTTAGAGCAAGATTGAGATCAACTATGGTGAGATATCAATGAGTCAGAGTCTTGACAAGTACAAATACAACTTTACTAATATTTGTTGAACTCATTTTCACATTTTTGAGGCTTTGTACAATCTGTACATAGTGAGGCTGTGCTTCTGTTCTGCTCTAGAAATTATTAACAGTTTCTTTGTGTGTTTCATATGAAATCCATTCGTAGCCCATTCCATGGAGACAGCATATTGACATGAACTATACAACCCAACCTTCTTACCACAATACCAGTCAAAGACATCTGATATGCCCCCCCAAAAATGAAATGTTCCAGAATTCAAACTGATTGTGACATTATACTTTACTTTCAGTGTTCATCCTCAGACATGTGTCTGTGTGTTGTTGTCTCTCGTATTGCATTGAATGAACCATTAGTTGGTACTTCATACCTGTGGATTGATGTTTCTCCCTCTGACAGCTTTATTGGGCTGAGGGTGCAGTCCTGTCCATCAACAAGGACTGATGGTCTACTAACACGAGGAGGAGAAAGACAGGAGATAAAGAGCTGTCTTTGAAAATGGCTTAAATGTGGTACTGTGGGACATTTAGCAGTTTTTTTCCTTGTCCTCTGAAAAAACTGGCTGTTAATGACCGATCATCTTTCCTCTGGAAGATGAGTACAGAAATACAGTATGTAAAATTTCTTACAGCAAAATGAAACTGGGAATCTGCAGTCAGGCTTTTTTCGGGCTATATTGGAAAATATATAGATTTATACTGGCTTAATTCTATTTATTTTCTTGGTAGTGATTATATTTTCTTGTTCAAAGGTCAAGGTTATTGAGACATCTTGTTCGTATAACCTAAGAAATCATATGCTAATATTGAGAAAATACACTTATTGCCTTATATTAAGTTCCTTCATAGTTGTCACTATGTCCTCTTGGGTTGTCTGAGTGTCCAAATGCACATTTGCACATATTTGTATCCGTCATGTTCATCTCTTGAACCTTTGGATGGAGTTTCATTGCATCTGGCTTGTAGTCAAGGATGAAATGATCGGAATTTGGTGGTCAGACGTCAAAGGTCAAGCTCACTGTGACCTAAAAGTGTTTTGGCCATAAATCATGAATTCATACTCTAATTATGATAAAATTGATGCAAACTGCAACTTGACTGGTTGGCGGAGCCATTTAACCACAAGGCAGTAATTCAAGTTTGGGAACAGTTTAGGGGTCATTATTGCATTATTTATTGTATACTATATCGCTGAGCTAGATTTCTCCTAGGAGCTTGTGGTTGAAATGTGATATTCAATGAAAACAAGCAGATGTTGGGTGGGTTCAGAGATACTTATGCAGGTTGAAGATGTTGAAGCAATGGCAGAAACAAAGATGTCATCTCTCTCCCTTTCATTTGGTGGTTATTATTGGCACCAAAGCAAACGTGTGTGTTACCATGTAGTTGTTACAGAAGCTAGAAAAACAGGGACTTTAGTGAGAGACGAGGAGAATGTCGTGTGACAAATTCACCCAGTGTCAGGCTTATACCCACACTCTACATCTGGTGAGTCCAAATATCTTGCGTGTGCTGTTTGGCAATGATGTCAGTGGAGATGGTCGTTTGCCTTTAGGATGCGTGACAGTACTTCACCTCCATGGGAAATGAGCGCAGACATATTTGACCTTCATGCTCACGTTGCTGTTTCAGACTTTCACCTCTTGTCCTCTGGATGTTGACATTGACACTTTGTATATTTAGATGTGCTTTTGACTGAGGTAAATTAAAGCAAATGTCTAAGCCAGTGGACTTTGCAGACACATTGTGTACATTCTTGAAAATTTGTAGGCGTTTTGTAGCAATGTGCTTATATTTGTTTTGTTCTCACAGACTTTCAGTGAACATATGTTGACCAGCATGACTCTTTTGCTTGCTCCATCAAATAATCTGATTTCTCTCCTGGCTCTACCTTCAGAGGAATCCCTGATTAAGCCCTTTCCAAAGCTAAGCCACACATATGATTGTACTTCTCATGCTTGTCCCCAACTAAATGTTAGCTAAGACAAAACAAAACTGTAAGCTTGAGAATTCCGAGAATTGAATTGGGAGACGATGAGCAGAGAGAGCAATCACAGTAACCATGGGAAGTTATTTTACCTCTACTCATTCCAGGGGAGTGCAACCTAACATCAAAGGGGAATTTGTTACTTGCCAGTGAAAACCATGATATACTATTAACTAAGCATGGCTTCAGTGACAAAGAACCGTATCTCTGAGACATAGTGTTCCACTACAACTGTAGTTTGTATCTATTAAAACCAAAACATATATACAGCAATGGATCATTACATGTTAAACATAACAAATCACATGTCTTAGAATTAAAGTTTGAAGTCCTAGAGCTATTTTACACTATTTACTTATGGCCTGGTCAGCATCAATGTGATCTGGTATTGAAACATATCTTAGGTCATGTTTCTCTGAGGCCACATGTGTGGGCTGATGTGTAGACACAGCAGGATGACTTTGTTTCAGGATAGATGGCCTTCTTATGTTCCTACTGTTTCCACTTGATTGCTGAAGCCTGTAGGATTTATATAGTGTAGTATGACTGTGATGGCCATCAGGAACAATGAGTGCAGTGATGACATTAGGTTTGCTTCCTTCAAATTACGAAATGCATTCCTGTGAAGCGTGGGCCCAATATGTCTTTTTTTAAAAGACATGGTTTAAGTTTACCATGAAGCTTGCAGAATTTGCCTTTGTGAAATCCAAGAACATCTGCGGCAGGCTCCATATGGCTCTACAATGCAGATGATTGACACAGCATGCATGAGAGATATCGCATCATTAAGGGCAGTAGCTGGATGATTGGCAGCAGTGATACTTCAAGCTCTCATGTCTTTCTAAGTGGAAGGAAGAGGGGATAGATGGAGGGCTGGAGATAATTAATGACTGAGGAGGAGAGAGTGGAGTGTGTTAAAAGACGAGTCAATAGTGTGAGTGTGAGTGTGAGTGTCTGTATTTGTGTTGGACATAAACCAGTTCAGTGCACACTTCAATTCAGATTCATGTTCACTCTATTCTTTGCAGATCAAACATAAAGCGTGAGCACGAACACACATACTGGCATGAATGTATTTATTTTTCCCTTCGCTCGCCCTTTTTCTCTTTCCTTTTATCACTCCCCAACACACACTTATCCACTTAATCTAATGCAAAAATATAAGAGCGCACATGAGAACACGTTATACGTCTGAACTAGATTTGGTCAGCTGCCTCTGCAGCGGAAACCACTAAAGACCGCACTATGGTTTAACACCTGCATTCTTTCTCTTTCCATGTCCTCATGACCACAGAAACATTCTGAAGGCCAATACTAATATTTTTGATTGAGGCTACTAATTGCATATTCAGTTTCTATAAACGTTAAACATTTTCCCTAAAATATTTCCCAAAAGCATCAGTGAATTATTCATGCAACAAAGGTCCCTGAACAGAGTTAAACCAGGGATGTTACATAAATGGTACATATTATATAGTACCGCAGTATTATGGAGTAGTAGGAAAAAAATACGTATATCTGCACATGTTGCATATTGTTAAATGACTGAGTTATTAAAACAGCGCAAATACTAAGTAAAAAGTACAAGATAAATGATGGTTGGCTGAACTAAATTTGAAGTGAAAGAAAAACTGCTGAAATAGTTAACGAAAATTGACATACATTCATCTATCTATCCATGCCTCTTTTCTTATGAGGGTCGCAGGGTAGCTTGAGTGATTGGTTGTGAGGTGGGGTACACCCTGATCAGGTCTTATAAGTTGGAATGATTAGCTAAAAGTGATCGATAAATATCTAAGAAAGTTAGAAGATATTGGATAAAACATTGCAGTAATTATTATAATATTATTAAAACTGACAAATAGATGGTAAAGAGTCTAAATCACGACTCAAAGCACTTCACACCACAGCTTTGCCCTCCACCCATTCACTCTCAAGCACTACTCTTCTTCCTCCTACACTGTCGGCACAGCAGTCAGGGGCAGTTTGGGGCTTAGTAATTAAGCCCAGTGCAAACTATTGTCTGTCAAAGAAACAAACTTGAGCTTCAGACATACACTGAACACCGTCCTTTTTCTTGAGGGGCTCCATGTGAGATGGCAAATGTCAACAAATTTCTACTTCAACTATGTTTGCGTTCCTTAATTTTGTTTTATTTATTGGTGAATACATCCACATCTGATTGGAATAATGTGACACTTCCCTGAGGTTAACAGCTTGACTTTGATTCAAGTCAGATGTCAGATAAAACAGTCCAAAAATCCAGCTGCTGTCTACATTCATGGTGCAAAATAAGCACCATTGTCCACAGCACCAAATGTAACTTGTACTGAGAATTTGGGAAATGCTCACCATCATGCTGGTTAATCAGATTGTTGATACTGCCACGTATTCTGACATTGTGCTTACAAAGCAAAAACTGGGTGAGAATCATGTGCACCTTCTTCATTCTTATCCATTTACACATTCTTCCTATTTGGTTTGATAACAAATTTTTGCTCTTGAGTGAAGGTATTGAAGTTCTTCTTTATGGCAAACCCTTAAACGGCTAAAACTTTAAACCGCATAACTTCTCACTGTGCTTACAGAATGCATAATACATATACCCTTATAGTATATAGCATTTTTTTTATATTGCCATCAAATGAAAGTTAATTATGGATATTGTTTTATTGCGCATCCCTAATCACAAATGTTATATGAAAACACTGTAAATCTTCAAGGGGTGCTAAAGAGGTTCACCATCTCTGATGAGTTTACTTTTCAGTGGACAAAGTGCTTTTATTGCTTCAGAGCTTCCTGTGTTCTGTGTGCATGCTAGATCTCTCCTTCTCGACGTGGCAGCACCAGCGAGAGGGTGAGCTGTTTGGTGGTGCGTGGTCTGGATGGTTTGCTGTTATATAATAAGCGTGGTCGGCTGGCTGATCAGAGCCTAAAAGAGCCATGGGTACTGGGCCAGTCCAGCTCGTCCATTAAATCCAGTGAACCAGTTACTCCACCAGCCAGATGCCTGCAGCCTGATCAGTTTGCTTTTGAACTTCAAAAAGGAGTTAACCCACCCCTCCCACTTTATTTCTTCTCCCGCTCCTTTTTTTTTGTTTTGTAATTGTCTCCCTTCAACCCACCATTTCTCTCATCTGTGTCCTCTAATCCTAACTATGACAACTATGGGATAAAACCGTCATTCCGCTGGCCGATCCACTCTCCTACTCCCAGTTGTTTTTACAGAGTCTAGACACACATGCCGCTATTGATAAAACAAAAGGACGCCATGGTTTTGCTGAGTGTGGGTGCTCTCCTGCAGCAGGATTAAATAGACTCTCTCTTCTTCTTTGATTCACAACAAGGTTTATGTTAAGTTTAGCTTGTTGTGTGTGTTTACGAAGCATCACAGTTTATGTACCTGTACATAAACCTAAGGCTGGGTCTGTTTAGTAAGATATCACTTGAATCTGCATCAAGGTCACAATTTTTGCGTGTGTGCATGCATGTATGTATATGTGTGTGTTTATAAACACAAGAGCAAGAATGGAGAAGGAGGGAGGAATGTGACTCAGTCTTTCCTCCAGCTGTTGGCCAAAGCCCCCCCCCCATCTGTGGGTCACTGCCAACCAAACCAGTGAACTCATCCCGAGGCTTCCTGTGATAGCGAGTTTCTAGTTATATTTTTTAGGTTTCTGCTGACTGTGACTATTTGCTTGTCTCCTTTATGAGCTTTGGTTTCCAAATAGGCTTACTTTGCATGTATGGGACACATATTGTATTCAGCTCTGAGACCTCAAGGCAGGAAACCTCTTTAATTCCAAGTCTACTATAAATCCCTGTTTTATTGTTTTTTTTCTTTTCCCTGGAGGAACACTATTCTTTTTTTGCTGATTGCAAAAATTAATATGATCAACTCAGATGCTGCTGTACACTGCACCTCTCCTGCAATAGACAGTATTTTCTTTGGGTCCAGGTTGCACTGTGGGAGAACATGTGGCAGTAATAGTTGGGTAGAATAGATGGTTTTTCTCAATTTATGAGAAAAACCTCTGCTCTCTGTTTGGGCAGCTGCAGAGAGGTTGCTGGTCTGAGGAGCTCTGACATCACCCCCAGAAGTGAATCCAGATCCACTGGCGTGTGGTGTAAGATCAGCGTGGGCGAAGTCAACCGCTGTTGAGGACTTTCTCACAGTCACGTCTAATTTTAAGCAACTTTCTGTCCCCCTGCAGTTTCATTTCAGGTTCATTCAAAGTCAACTTTAGTATTGGCAGCAATTGAAGAAATGCTTCATTGTGCTGCTAGCACAAAAGTTTTCCACTTTCTGCCCTCCAAGTGCCAATAATATCACTCACAATACTCTGCAGTTTCTCCATATATTCTCCGGAGGAGGTGCCTGTATGACCCCAAATGTCCAAGTGACATGCTATGCAGTTTTTGCTGACTTTCTTTGCCTGGCCTCCTATAAAGTCCGTAGAAATCCAGGAGAAAGCGATGTGTGAACACAGCAGGGGATCCCCTGTTGGATTGAGATGCTGTAATGCGTGCCAGTAGCAAAAAGGAAATAAACGGAAAACCAATATCTCCAGGTGATAAGCATTGAAACCCACACAGAGAACACCGATAATGATGTTAAAGGAGTTTGTGTTATCAAGAAAGCTGTGTGTTGTCAAGAAAATCACATGATCTCCGCAGCAGAGATAATATGTCACTTCCTGTCTCTGTCTGCTGCAACCGGCAGATCCACCTCTTGCCTTAATAATGCAGAGGTTTTGTTGTTGTTATGAATGCGTCTGTGCAGAGAACCACTCACTGTGTTTAAACATTCCATAGTAAATATGACACAGAAATACCAAAAGTAAATGCAAATGCTCTCCTTATAGTATAGTGCATCAAAAAGACTTGTTGGTCTTGTCTTAGAATTTGGGACAAAGCTAAGATGTTAGTCAAAATTGTGATCACGAAGTGATGACTGTCGACTGTAGATTTTACATTAAATTACATGTTACTTGGCAGATGCTTTTATCCGAAGCGACAATTAGTGTATTTGACATTTATGAAAGGCCATTTTTAGGGGTTCAGTAACTTGCCCAGGGTCACCTCAGCATGCAGATGGGGAAGACTGAGGATTGAACCACCGACCTTCTGTTTGGAGGACGACTGCTCTACCCAAGCCACCCCAGAGTGCTGACCAGAGTAAAGTATTAGCCTCGCAGATGTGATTTCCTGTCGTTAATGTGCAGATTAAAGATCTATTTTAACACATTTTAAACCTCTTTATTGCTTTTACTGATGTGGTTTACCTGTGTTTAATGTCATGTTACAGCCCATTTAGTGTGTCTTTGATCTCCTTACACCGATGAAACACTCTGGAGCCTTTTTTTATTTTATACAGATGACTTACAGAAAAGCTGCGGTGACACTAATTCAACATGAATGCAATGAATGAGAGGAAAGTAAGGTTAAGATGGCTATCACCAGACATCACTTTCAGCAAGTGGTTTTACTGATAAACAAGTAACACAAGAAGGCCGTCTCTTGTCAAACCTCGCCTCTCCCTCGTGAAAAGAAAGCCCTCCCTCTCCCACACAGGGTTGAATAGAGAAGTGCTCTGTGGCCACACACATCTCTGCCAGACCCATATCGCAGTGCCAAACATTTGAGCCCTCTCCCTGTTGAAGGCCTGTGGGCTTTTGTCTCCGTGTCTTATCCGCAACTGTGGTTGAGAGAGACTCAATGGGGGAAAGGCCTCTCTTGTCGTGTTAGGCTCAGGTCTCTGTCAATAGGGGCTGTTTCTCCCAGACGAGAGGGCACTTCCATTGAAGCTGCAGCTCAGCGAACACACAGACAAAGAGGTTGGGCGGAGTGACGCTGCATCCAACAGTTTGATGGATTTTTATGTGAACGTGGGGATTTTTGTGTTGTTGGGCTGGGAGCCGGAAGGTCCTCCTCCTTCTTCTTGTCCCTATCTCTAAATCTCAAGCATGGCTTTATGGGGAATAACATCATTTTTAAGTTTTCCCACAGAGTGGAAAGATGTCCATCTAAACCAGTTATTAAGTCTAATAGTGAGTCATAAACCCTTATTTTCTTTTAAAATGGAGGGAAAAGTAACTGCTGATGAAAGAACCGATTTCCATACTTTCACTGAGAGAAGTTTCTCTGCTACAGTGTGTAATATGTTTTATCTTCCTACTCATAGCAACATTCTCACAATTGCATGATAAATAGTGCAGGATATTATGGAGATACAGAATATATACCTAGACATGGTTAGATTGTTTTATCAATACCCTATTTCCTTTTATACCACTCTTTGCAGTTAACCTGTACTGTACTACATGAGCCTCTTTGGAAACTTTTGCAAGGAAGGCCTGACTCAGACAGGAGTTTAAAATAGCAGCAGATACAACTATACAAATACAAAATTCTTAATGATGAAAATAATTTGCAAAAGGCATCATGTGTTGTTGAATTTACTTCAGTATTAAATATCTGTTTCATCCTACACCTCACCGCCAAACAATTCTGTTTATCATTGATTAAAGTAAGCAACAAATACAAAATAAAAAATGTTGCCATACAAAAGTATAATAAGCATGATAGTGCATCAGCAGACTCATGTTTATTTTCCTATACAAATCAAATGTGTTCAGTTTAGGTTCACTCCATATTTCCCCAGGTAATCCACACCCGACCCTGCAGTGACTCTATGCCCCCTCAGGGGGGCCATGCCCTCCAGTTTGAGAACCACTGCATTAACCCTTGAGTTTTTTTTAATCAGCCAATGTTTGTTGGTCTGTTGGACCCACTGCATTATTGAGTTTTTTATAAAAGTGCTATTTGTTTAATAGTGATATATATTTAAAAATAAAATGAATAATTATCAAGCTATAAATAAAACAAGGACCTGAGCACCATATATGTAGGGGTGTGTGCAGTCATTAAAAGTGTGATCTTTTATTTATAGAAAATGATCCAAGGACAATAAGTCTGAGGTTGATAGTTTAAACATGTAAACTTTGGAAACTGGCCCCACAGAACCGAACACCACAACGTTTAACCTGTATGAGTGTTTTTTTGGTGTGACCTGTGTCTGCATCTTGAAGGAAGTTCCACCCGTACAGTCATCAAACACATCAAGGAAAAGCAGTGTGTGAGAAAGGTGTATGACCCATGTCAATATTGTGAGCCAATGGCATAATAGAATGTAACTCATTCCAGATCAGGTGTAGCTGTCTGTAATGACGGGAGGGGCCCCTGCTGTCGACTGCAGTTAGACGCAGCCCTGTGTGGTTATGGGGGAGACAAATTAAAAGGTTGAAGTCGCAGCGTGTTTAACTTTCTCAGTCTTATAACTGAGAAGATGCAACAAACCCACCCTTTGAACTCCTCGGGAAGCACAGAAAGTCATTTTATCGCTTTCACAAGAGCATGTTTATCTCTCTTGTTCGGCCCTCTGGTGAACTAATTAGCTGTTTCCTCTCCGCTGACTGCTTTGGGGTGGGCATGGCAGCAGTCCGAGGTTAAGGGGTGGGACTGCCCAGTGGGTAGATTACAGGTTTGGTTTGTTACCACGGCTTCTGGAACATGGAGTTGCGGGCACCACATGTGTTGGCACAGGGTGCGGGCACTTCAGATGTGGTCAGGGCCATGTGGAAGCTTTCTAAGGTTTATCCAGCCCAGCCCAGTTTAGTTTAGAGCCACAGCGGAGAGTGAAGGAGAGAGTTGGCATTACAGCAGTCAAACATTTGAAAACCTGTATTCAGGCAAACAAACACAGGGATGGCTTGTGTGTATACAAGAGTCAATGTGTGTCTATGTGTACATTTTTGTGAGCTTTTCACTTTTGACCTTTAACCAAAAGACAACATACATCTGTGTGTGTATTTGGCTCATTTACATTCATACATATTCACAAGCTAAAAAGCTGATATATTCAACAAGGCAGAAGTATGGCAAGTATAGAGATTTTTGCCTCCAGGAAAGATGACATGATGGATTACTTCACAGGGAAATTTTGGTTTGCCATTGTCATGGAGAAAACATGCCACACTTTAAATGCAGTGCTTTAAATAATCTTGGTGTGAAGCCGTCATGACCCCCTCACCATCTTGGATCACCATTCCTGTATATTTACCCTGGCCGATCTTGAGACAATGGATGGATTGGATCTCTCAGAGGGTTGACTGATGGATGTGTTGATTGAGTCCAGCAGTCAACCTTGGAAGTGAAGATTGGCAGCTCTTTTTACATGCTGAGGACAAGGGGGCGTTGAAAGGCCAATATTCATGTCAAAAAACAAAGAGATGTAAGATCTGGCGTCACCGGCTCCCACGCTTTACCAGCCAGACTCTACGAACCGTGCAATCCGTGTAAAACTGCTAATCTTTAGTCCGCAGCCCTGACACCAACCAGCCGTATCTTCAATCATAAAGTCACTCTACTGGCCCCAGCCCTCCCTCATGTATGGCCACCTCCTTTGTAGGGGATGTTAATTGGTTTCTATTTCACATGATAGCCTTTTAGGACCCATAGAGCTGTGTGGCTAATGGTTCTTCATGAGCCATGGTGCACATTCATGGGTCCTCTCATTCAAAATTGACTGGCTTCAGATTTGCTGTAATAATCTATTTTTACTCAAAAGGTTTTCTTCCTCTTCCTTTTTCCTCTTCAGACCACTCACCCAACATGAGGTGCATCAATTGATTCATCAGTTGTTGTATTCAAATCCATTTCTGACAACAATAACACATCATATATGAACATGGAAGACTTTATTAGTTTGAATTAATCCCTTTATTTCAACAACATAGTGGGCGGCTGTGGCTGAGGGGTAGAGTGGTCGTCCGCAAACCTGAAGGTCGGCGGTTCGATCCCCAGTCTGACCCATCTGCATGCCGAAGTGTCCTTGGGCAGGATGCTGAACGCTGAATGGCCCCCATAGAATAACAAAGTGCTGGGATAGATGCACTGTATGAATGTGTGTGTGATTGGGTTAATGTCAAACTGTTATTGTAAAGCGCTTTGAGTGGTCATCAAGACTAGAAAAGCGCTATGTAAATACAAATCCATTTACTATTTACCATATACATACAAATACTGCAATTAAAAACACACATTTTTAATACATGAGAAAAGGTAGACTCTTAAGCCTCCCCAGCCATCTCCCCTACCGTCCCTCCCAATGAGGTATCGCTCAGAGGAGGAAAGCTGTTAAATGTTGAACTCCCTTGTAAAAGAAAAGATAAGAAAGGCCCACGTGCAGAACAACATGACTCCATTCATGGTGTGAGTAGGGTTGCAAAATTCCGGGAATATTCAAAGCTGGAAACTTTCCATGGGAATTAACGGGAATATAAGGGAATATACGGGAATATACGGGAATTAACGGGAATTAACGGGAATTAACGGGAATAAACTGGAAATTGTGTGGGTAATATATACTAACTGTATTTACCTTGTCATATACAGACATAAATATAAACATTTTGTTTTGTCATAGGCCGATTTGAGCCCTGAGGAAACTTTGGGCACTTGATTATATGCTTCTGGATCTTTGTGTCATTCTTAACATAGGTCTTTGCACAGTATTTGCAAATGTACACAGCCTTTCCTTCTACATTGGCTTGGGTGAAATGTCTCCACACATGAGATAGTGCACGTAGCATTGCTCTGTAGAATAAGATGAGAAAAATCTTGTAAAAAAACACTAAAGCAATGGCAGAGATATAAATAGTTGGCCAATTGGAATCATCCTTAAAGATATTTTACAATTGATGGATAAATGAATAGAAATAGGCTAGATGGACAGATGAACAATCCTCAATCAGCATGCTAATATATTTTCCCCAGTAATATCATCGAAACTTACCTGACCAGTCCTGCACACTACAGCAGGCCTCAATAGCCCTGCTGTAGTGTGCAGGATGCTGGCAATTATCTGTGCATGTGATGGAGAAATGCACAGTGCAGGGTTGAAATTCAACGTGCAGCTTGTGCTGCAATCCATACGTCTTTAAAAGAGAGTTTTGAATGATTTTTTTAGTGCTCAGCGTTTAATTTGTGTATATTTTTTTTTCAAAATTCCCGAGCTGAATATTCCCATGGAAATTTTCCGGAATGTTACCGGAAATTTTCCTCCCCTTTGCAACCCTAGGTGTGAGGCACAAATCTCCTCTGCAAATTTTGTAGTTATCATTAATTTGCACTGCACCTTATTGCTCCCTATTGAGCTCAGGGGTAACTTGAGAAGTGAGAGGAAGAGTGAAAATAAATTCTTAAAAGGTGTTTAGTGAAGTATAGTGAAAGTGCTAGGAAAGCAAAATATAAGCACACGTGTTTGTTAGTTGATTATAGATTTGCATGCTCTGTCATGATCTGCCTCTCTCCTCTAAACTGAATCCGTGGACTATCTCAATGTGACTGTTACTATTTTCTGTGTTTGTCTGTTTTTATACTTTTGTGATTGTCTGTTGCCTGATGTGGTTCAGTTGTGTCCAGTAATCCCTGCCTCTCTTGTGTATTTGGTCTATGAGCTCCCTGTGATCGTGGTCAGTTTTCTGTTTGTCTGTTCAGTACTAAATTGTGCTTCAGCTCTGTAGCATTCCCTCATATTTGTAGTTCTATTCTCCATTTTTTGTGTTTGATTGTGTTGTATTTGTTTCATTTGCCGGAGTCTGGATGTCAGACTAAACAGAGTATACCTCTAATAAAGTTTATTTTTATCAAAATGAAATCTCTGCACCTTCCTTGCTGTGCGTGTGCATTTTATAGGGCTAATTCTGAAAACCTAAGTGCATGTATGAGCAACTCTGTTCAAAGTTTTTTGACCTATAACATCCGTGTTTAAACATGCTTTTATGCATGCAGAGTTAATTGCAAACCAAAAATGATATCTACTCACCACTATGCAGATGGAGGGGTGGGTGAAGTGTTTGAGTCCACAAAACACTTTTGGGTTAAACAGTGTTGCAGCCAAATCCAATACAATTGTAATAAGTGCCAAGTGGTGACCACGTCTTCAAACAGAAAAAAAATGCCTGCATAGCTGTCCTGTGGTGTCATCCAATTGTCGGTAAGACCCGACAGTTAGTGTGTGCAGAATTTGACAGAATTTGAACTTATTAAAACACAATACATTTCCTCTTTTAATCATCAGAAACAGAGAATTCTATAAAATGTTTGTATTTCAATCAACAATTTGGTCTAATCGTTTTTTTGGGGAAATTATATTCCATGTTTACATAGTGCAAGATATAGTTTAATGATGATAGTGCCACCTTGTCTTAGTCGTGGACTAAAATATCATTGATCAGGTATTTTACCATAGTTTTCATAAAATTCGTGTCTTTAATCTTACAGGATTTCAGCTTTCAAGTGTGAGTTGTGAAATGGCCGTTCCACTCACAGAGAAAGTCAGAGAGAATGTTCTACATGTGCTACAAAGTGCTGCTCTGAGTGTATCTCGGCTAATGAAAGAGCAGTGTGACTCTGTGCTGGAGCTCCTTTTACAGTCTCATATTAAGCTCAGTTAGCCTCATGTATTTTAAGACTTTTCTCCATTTACTCCTCATGGTCAGCTGTGGCAGACAGCAGAACACTGGTGTGTCCTGAGCACATGGAGCCTTGAGTGAACAGCTGGCTCTCTGAAAAATAGAAAATCTTTTTTGATAATTGGGGAAGGTTATAATTCTGAGCTGCTTCTGCCTATTTGAGGTCCGTTAAGTACAGACTGTGTCGGGCCTCGGCGAACGGCAGCCGGATCGGGACTCGTGCGCCAGTGTCTGAAATAACCAATGACCTTTTTGCAATCATGCCTGGATAATTTAGTACTGTGAACTTTGTTTGTAAGGATTCATCTTTGCAGGTTATTCTGTGTTAACCTATGTCATAACATACATTATAAATCCTTACGGATTGTAAACACAAAACCCATTTCTTTCAGATGTTCTGACAAACTGGAAATAGCTAGTTTTTTCCCTCAGGAGACACTGTGCTTAAATCTAAAATCAGTCATTTGTGATCCGCCTGCTTTTTTATTCATTATAATTTAAGTCGTATAAGAATTTGGAAGTGTGCCTGTGGTCGGCACTGATGGCTCGTCTGACGTCAAAACCCCCGAAGTTTCTTCCCAATGCCTCATTCTGTGTCGTGTGCTTTTCTTCTTCCTTCTTATAGTGCGTCTCGTGTGATCAAGCACATTTTTACGACCTCAGGACTGTTTTAACACAGCCAGATACAAAGAAAGTGCCGTTGGCTTGGAAAAGGCTGTAGGCTGTGGCGCTGGGGCCAAGCATCCGTGGATGTGATCCAAAACAGAGACTGTCACAGCGCAGCTCGGCTTCTGTCTCAGCAGTCAGCAACAGTAGCTGGTGTGTTGAGGCTGAGGCTTCACCGGGTCGCTAGTCTTCTATAGATGGAGAAAGGATTAAAGATGCCCTCCAGATCATGCCTGACTTGCAGAGAATAGAAGAGAATGTTGTCCTCATTTAAAATATGGAGTCATGATGGGGACAGGGTGCTTTGGCGGCAAACCACATTCATTTTGTATAGGCGGATGAGCATTAGCTGAAGTACATCAATCTCATACTACTGCTTTTTGACTTCACATTTAGGCCCAATCCCATTTCACCCCTTGGTCCTACCCCACTCCCTTGTTTTCGAGGAATAGGGGTGAGGGTGTGACAAAAAATTATGTGTAAATATGGGATTATCTTAGTGTAATTTTTTAATCCTTATTAATAGAGAAAAAACTACATTTATGTGTCTCTCTTCCAGTTTGCTGGTTATATAAGTGAATGTGGTTACCCCTAGGTATGTGTCGGAAAGAGGTCAGAGATCAGACCCCTCAGTGTGTTTTTAAATGTTCCCCTTCAGAGGTCAAGGGTGAGAGAGATAAAAGCAAAAGTATAGGTCAAAGCAAAGCAAGTTATTTGTCTGGGTCTCATTCAGTGCGTGTGCGTTTGTGTTTGTGTTTGAGGTTGTGTAGGTGAAGACATCCACCAGTGTATGAGCTAACGGCATCCTGTCTGAACACAGTGATCCCCTCTGAGAGCAGCCACGGACGGATCAGACACGTTTGACCACCTCCTTCATCACTCAGGAATGTTTGAACAGGAAAATATTCAATTGTTCAAAGTTCAAGCAGAGTTTTCAGAGCGTAGCTAAACTAGGGAGATTCGTAAATACCAGGCGAGCAGAAATAACTATGATGACGATTGTTTTACACACAGAAAATAAATGTATCTTTTTACCAAGAAATTATTTTTATATACAGTTTTATATATATTATGTTGCAGTTTTATTTTATTGTGGTTTACTGAACTTTACTGAAACCTAGTTTAGCATTTTCTAAATTATAATGCCTTTAGAACGCATTGCTAAGCGCTTTTAGATAAATATTGATGTCATGGTTTAGAGACATCCGAAAGCATCAGTACAAGCATCAGCCCTGTAGGATCTAAGATGGTTCGAACACTAGATGTGTTTTTTATATTCTATATTAATCTGGTAATAGAGATGATTCAAAACCAGGATTAATATATTTGGTAAAAGAACGGTTATATAATTGAGTTTACAGCTCAAAAAATTCATTTCAGTGTTTAGCATTTGTTGAGGTTGGTATAGTTAAGAACTGTATTCACAGTTTAACCTCCTAAAATTTAAATCTTTTAAACCTCCTTCTGCAGTGTAAGAACTTTTACGCATATTTTTGATCCCTGCGATATTTCCCCTGATTATTTTAACTCTTTCTAAGATAATACTTTTAAGTGCTTAAGGCCATGCCAAAATTTGCTTATCACATGTTTTGTATTAAAAATACAACATTTACCTCTGAAATATGAAGTGAGAAGTAAGATAATATAGAAATAATTAGGTAAACTAGGCCTAGAAACTTTATAAGTACTTGTGTTAATGTACTTTTCAGGTTTCTTCCTGTTAAATTTCATTGTGGGAACTGTTGACTTTTATTTTGTAAGATCTTGACCTAACTATATAAACTGCCTTGATGTAATGTATGTTGTAATTTATCGTTATACAAATAAAACTGAATTTAATGTAATTGAACTAAATAATAGCAATAATACGCCTTAGCAAACAGCATGACATTACCTGACCAAACGGAGAACAGAACAAATCAAGTATGAATAAGTCTGTTATCCATCTCCATGTGTGTATAAATACCAAAACTAAGGTAAAGACCTGTCCTATCCAAACAACCTCTAAACTTACCTGAGTTCATCTGATCAAGTCTCCACAAAAGCTACAGTTTTGTGTTCTGTGTCAATCTGAAGGTCAAATGGGACCTGGTTATTGAACCAGGTTTGTGCCGTCATGAATGAAAGGCCACTGTTTGAGACTTAAAAATCAACAGGAAAAACACACTGGGCAGGACTGGGCTGCATGACTCAAGTCTAGCAACTGCTGAAATGACTTAGAGTGGTGTGTCCTTGAGCAAGGCATTCAACATCAAGTGGGATCTTCCTCTTCTTGATATCAAAAGAAGGTAGAGATTGTGTTAGCCTGTGCTAGGAGAGTTGAGGATAACCTAGCTGGTTTCTGTGTGTGTCTGTAGGGCATGGCTTTCACCCTGGAGGAGCGTCACCAGCTGGGGATCCATGGCCTGCTGCCCCCCTGCTTCATCAGCCAGGACGTCCAGCTGTTGAGAGTTCTTAAGAACTATGACATGAAGAGAGACGACTTGGACAGGTGAGATGACCACGGGTCAAAGTCTCTTCATGGTGTCATTATGATGACTTGGTATATTCTATCAACACCAAATCGGCAGAGTTGAATTTCCGCTGATTCCCCCAGACGGACCCGCTGCCTGCTACACACTGAGACATCTAACATCTGGTAGCTGTCAAAACACGAGAGGCAGATTAGTGATCAGCCCTTAGAGATCTTCATCCAACCCCAAACAGCATATATTTAACTGAACAGATCTCTGCCCTGCCCTCTCCTCTCCCTTTCCCCCCTTTTCTCCATCTACTCCCTGTTCCTAGCCTGACGTTGTCATACTCACACTTCTAGTCAGAATGTGAGTCTGAGACCGCTCCATTGGGCTGTGATTATGGGGCGTGTTTCAACCGAACCAGGAAATATAATTCCTCTTCGCTCAATTGGATAGACCTACAACCAATCAGAGCAACGTAGTATGTGACGTATGTTAAGCGAATCATTGTGAGTTATTTACTAATGCCGGGTTCACACCTGACGCTGAAGCGCAGCGCCAAGCCTTAAATAACAGCTGGCTCCCATCCACTCCCATGTTAAACCTTTGTGCGGGTCACACCGGAGGCTGATGCGCCGCTCTGCCCCAAAGCTGCCTCGCTCCGTGCAGCGATCGTTTCGGCGTCGAGTCTATTTTTTCCGCTTGACGCGAGCGTATCGCGACAGGAAACACACTGAAATTAATTTAAATACTTTGAAGTCCCCTTCTGTTGTCCTGGAGTTTTACCAATGACATTATTAAATGTCTTTACCCTCCACACCCGACATTTAACGGAGCAAACAGCGGAGAAATTCTTCAACATGGATGACATTAAATTAATAATTGAAGTGGAGAAGTGCAGTGAGTTGTATGATCCTCGGAACATGTTGTATAAAGACAACACCAAGAGAGACAAATGTTGGGACGCTGTTGCTTAATGTTGGAGCAACAAGTAAGTATACCGGTATGCTTGAATACTACTGGATCAACAGGTGATATTATTAGCGCTGCCCGGCGGGTCAGCGTCGCTTCACCGTCCGGTGTTTAACAGCCAAGCACCGGCGCGATAGGGATTAGCGCGACGCGGCGCTTTGGCGTCGCCTCCGCGTTCTCTGTTCCTCTTTCAAAATGAATGCGCTGTCGATGTCTCCTAAAACAGACTCAAATACAGCATCTACACATCTCAGCTCTCCAGCGGCAGGCATTCTATCCAAGCCTACTTTGATGACGTGGTTGATTACGTTACTCTTGATCACCTGTCCATCATCGTATAAAGCCCGCCCTGAAGATTTGATTGGATCGAACAGCTTCTGTTCGAGCATAGTTTCTCCCCAACGGAGCGACTCCAGACCGAACTTCCCGAACAACAAATGTTGTGGGCGGGGCTAAGTTCGTCTGGCACCCAGGCTACCCTGTTCCCCTTCATCTGCGGTGATGTTTTTATAACCTCCACAGCGACCAAATGAAAACTTCTGTTCAGTTATGCGTGCTTCATCAGGCGCTTAGGAGTTGTAGCTGTTGGCATTATGTAATGAGTGTACCCGCACTGGGCTCTTTGATCAACAAGGTCAGGCCTCTAACTCCGGTCAGAGCCTGGTTTACTGGGTGAATTATATGCTTAATATTATCTTAACGTGAAATTGCTTCTTATTCCAGTCTCAATCATGGACTCTGACATCTCCCCATGTCAGAGTGAGCTGCCTGTGAGACAGGGTCGACAGTCGCTTAGTTTTTCGCCGTAGCAACATGACGGCAGCAACATCTACAAACATTCATTATGAGCCATTCCCATGCAGCGTCAACGCCACTGACATGCTTTGGGCTTTGGTCCAGTGGATTAAACGCTGTTATTTTCCTGCCGCTGTTATAACCTGTTGTGTTTACATGCTGTCTGCTCCCTGACTCTCATCCCCCCACTGGTATTCACTGCCAGACACTGTCATTTATTCTTCCAGTTCTATTTTAACCGGTTATCTTAATTCCCACGTTCTTTTCATTTTCAGTGTAATTTATCGCGGTTTAGAATTATTGTGACAAATTGGGGAACAGCACTGTGTTTAGGATTTGAGATGATGGAGCAGGTTAAGTATCAACATTGAATGTGTCAACAAGTGTCAACAGAGGAAATGGATGTTCAAAAGCTTTGCCAATGAAAATAGTTCAGTGTATAAAATGCAACAGCGAAGGGGAAACCTTGTAGTCAGTGAGGTTCTTAGACGGCAGTAACAGGCCAATAATGAGCCTGACAGACTAGAACCGGTTCATTGCTCATGCTACAGTAGATGGAGATAGATTATGTCCTGGCTTCCTCAGTAGGTTGACTTTAAAGGAAACGCTGCACTCACTAAGGCAGCAAGGCTACTCCTCTGTTATGCATGCACACTAAAATGTTAAGTTTAGCATCATGTAAGATGACAAAAAGAAGGGAATTCTTACATTTACGATACAGGAATTTGAAACTACTTGATGAACTGATAAATTGATACAAATACTGTACTTGAGTCTATCAAGCAAATTATTACTCTGTGGAAAAAATTATAATTCAAGTCCAAACATTACGACATACGCATGTGGCAGATTCTTATTTCATTTAAACACTTTTCTTCAAGAGCAGCAGTCATCACTGTGCATTGTGCTACAGCTGATGTGGCCTAACCTATAGCAGAGAGGGTGTGCAGGCTTTGTAGCCCCTCAACAAGAGGTACCTTGTGCGCCTGGGTTTATGGAAACTTCTCTGATTAGGAAAAGAGCCCTCTCTGGCGTGCGCTGCCTAATTTGGCTCATATGCGAGCCCTCAGTTCTCGGTCATTCTGCAATCAGAACAAAGGACTTGTGTGGGCTATCTAAGAGGCTGTGATTATCCAATCAGCCTATTACAGTATATTTTAGTATGTATGTGGCCTAACTCTCACCAAGTCTCCCAGTTCCTCCAATCTTACTGGTTCTTCTCATTCACAAACACGCAGGATTCAACATCTAACTTTAATAATCCCATTCTCAGTTCAGCAGGTATGAGTCCTCAAGCTGGTAAAGATTAACATGAGGTGTTTTTCTCCCTGCTCCTCGCTGTCATTCACAGATATGTGTTCCTTATGGGGCTCCAGGACCGCAGCGAGAAGCTCTTCTATCGGGCGCTAACGTCAGACATCGAACGGTTTATGCCCGTCATTTACACCCCCACCGTTGGCTTGGCCTGCCAGCAGTACGGCCTGATATTTAGAAGACCGAGGTGAGTCACCATCACAACACTTTCCTCCCTCTTGAGCTATGAAACAGTACATTCCCAAGCAAACTGACCTAATTTAAATTGAGATTTTATTCATCCAATTTCTCACTGCTGGGAACCGGAGGTGGCCTATGCTGTTTTCTTACTCGGTTTCCACCCAGTCAATCTTCAACCACTCAGTTATTACGTGTTTTTTATGGTATTGGCTCCTTTGTTCTTTCTTCTACTGTTGAATGTTGACTGAAAGGCACCAATGTTCCACTGCCTCAGGCTGGTTCTTCCAACGCTGCTGATAACTTCCTGGTCACAGGTGTAGTCCAGTAATTTGGAACCTAATGGGGACTTTATGTATTTTGTCAACTCAAGAAAGACTAAACCAAGTTGAGGGAGCAAACTACTGTTACTGTTGTAGCCTCTCACATTTAAACCCACCAGCTTGTTTCCGTGAGCCTGTCTCTGATTTTTGCAAAAAAAACTCATAGTGGAAACAGAAAAAAACCCACTTAAAATACAACAATCGTCCCTTTTTTACTTGGCTTACAAGTCTTTTAAATTTTTGTATAGATGAACGCAAAATGTGACAAAATGCGACAGAAACTGTGAATAAATCATGATGTACAAAACTAAAACAAGTGGCAAATTCCTCCTGCAAATTCATACATGTAACAATAACAAAGGCCACATTTTCCATATGGTATCATTTGAGGTTTTGACTGACACCCTTTTATTAACATAATCTTTATCATGCCCTCTTATTCTGTGATGGTTTAATGACACCTGACGGAAGTCACTGATGATCTAATGTCTAGTATAAATCATTTATCATTCATTTTTTAGGTATTAATTAATATCACCAAGTGGTTTATGCTAAAGAAATTCTCCATGCTACATTTGGCATATGTAGCAAATGTAAACACATTAATCCACATTTCATCTCTCAGTTTTTTAAATATTTATTGAAAATTTGCCCTTTTGGGTGAAAATCTGGCTACTCTGATCTACAATGTGAAATATTTGTATTCCTCCACACACAGGGTATGTGTAAGCATCATGTTTATGGGTTGTCCATCAGTGTAGTGTATCTGAATCCTATTCTTGTGAACATGATCTTTTCATTCTTCAGGGAATTTCTTAATACCTTATATAAACATCCATTTGGACTTAAATAGGAACCGATTAGATTTTGGTGAGTGAAGGTCAAATCTCATTGTCAGTGGACCTCACAATCTCTTTTTTGCATTGGAACCATGATATCTTAAAAATGCATCAAGACTATCCTTTCAGATTGGACACAACTGTGGACTTTGTAACAAATGTCACTTTACTCGCAGATTCATCTTTTGGATTTGGTAGGTTCTTTTACAGAAATTAATACAATTTTGACCAGAGTCAAAGATTAAGTGATCAGACATCAGTGGTCAAAGGTCAATCCAGATGCTGGATAAAAATAAGTGGATATTGCAGTTATTGGTGACACACAAATTCACAGTACATTGTTTCTAGTTCAACTTTTTTGGCACAAAAAAACCCTCAAAATGCTGGTTGTGTTTATTGACTTGCAAAAACCTTTACATCCAGACTGCGAAGGTCAGACAGCCTTAACGTTTTTTGTCCCCCCAAAGTGTGGCAATCGATCAGCGTCTGGGAATGTATGCAGTTCATTCCTGCCACTGCATTCATGGTGGCTTAGCTAAATAGCACACAAATATCACACAGTGGGTTCATCTGAACATCTGAGGTGGGTTCATCTACAGGATATACAGATTGTCATACAAACAACAGATACAAATCTTCTTGGAGTCCTTGTTTCACCCAAGGCTCCAGAAATTTGTAACACTGTTGTAGGTCTGAAAGCTGTGATTTGAAGTGTTCAGGCGAAACCAAAAGGCAGTCTTGAATGTGTTTGTAATGTTAGAGCTGGTCGTAGATGCTATAAAATCTGAACCAAATTTGGAGGTTGCGGTGACTCGAGCAGCTGGAGTTTGGTTAGACCGCTTAGCCTGAGGAGAACTACTGAAATCCGTTCAGTGTTCACCTTAAGTGGCTCTGGCTTGAGCAGATGTTCATTGTTTCCTCCCCTTTTCTAATGAAAACACACTTTGACTCTCTCCCTCCATCCCAAACACACACACACCTCTCCATTTGTATCTTTTTTCCTTCAAATAGGTTAATCAGGTCCAAGTCTTTCACTATCTGACAGACTCTCCCTAAGCAGTCCCAATAGATACTGAGATGGTGATAGTGCTTTTTTCCCAGTGATGCATTCCAGGTCACATTCTGTCTTACCTCTCTTTATTTACTCCCACCTAGTTGGTTGCAACTGTTGGTTTATTTTCATTCTAAAAAGACTGATAGGAGACAGACCACCCTGGTCAACAGTTATTCAACATTCAAGTTCAGTTCCACTTTAATTAGTGCCTCCTTTTAGAGAACAAAAAATTACCATTATTGGATATCAGAAAGAGAAACGTCAGTTTCATTTTCATAATGATGCAGGGAATAACCATATAATTGCTCTGAGCACATCATAACTGTAGCATTGCCAGAAACAGTTCACTCAGTATTGGTTTTGTTTGTTTATTTCCACCATGGATGGGTTTGATAAGCTGTGAAACCCATGTTTTCCTAATTAGGTCCAAGCTTTTTTATTATGAATTATTACCTTGGGCACAATTTAAATACTGGGACAACCAAGTTCTCCCATGCACATTACTCTGTTACCCAACAACTCTGTGTTTCCCTGTCCCTGCACAACTATGTGGAAAATATTCCTAGCATGCTTCTCCTCCTCTCACACTGAGCTGGCTGGAGGAGTCATTTTATACACTCCCTCAGTCTCCCAGCACAGTGGGCCAGGACCTGCTGCCAGGGCCCCGAGGCTGAGAGTAGGGCCTCTGTGAAATGTGCATCAAGGGGTTAGTCAGCAGAATACTCTGGGGACAAAGCAGACAGTCTCCGAAAATCTCAGGCTGTTTCTCTATTCTGACCCTTGACTGAGAAGAAGAAAAGGAAAAAGGAAAATAGATTTATATATATATATACATTGGCTGCTAAATATTGTACCGCACCTCAACAAATATTTTTGTTTTTTACGTGTGATATTTTAACAGCTGTTGCATAGTCATGGAATTTAGTCCTGACACCATAGTCCTAATTGACTATGGTGATCCCCTGACCCTTTCTCTATCACCATGAGCAGGTTCAACTTTTCACTTATCCTTGAAATATCTCTCCTTATTGGCACAAAGTTGTGTAGAGATATTCATGGTTCCAGAATGGATTGATATGAGGTTGTCAATTTGTGGGCCTCAGGGAATCTTGCCAAATATTGGTCGGATTGTGACAAAATTTGGTAGAAACATCCATCATCAAATTCAAAATGTCTCTACTTCACAAATACCCAATGCAGCACTCCTTTTGTTACACCCACATCATTTTCTTTCATGCAAATTATGTGGTTTATTATGATGTGTATGTATGATATGTTGCATTTTATTCCCCAAAACACACCCATCATACGAGGGCTTTCACATCTTGTTTGGTCGAGAATTTTGTACTTTTCAGCTTCATGATAGCATTGACACTTTGAGCACGTTAGCATGGTCATGTTATTAATTCCAAAGCCTTAAATGCCTAGTTACAGTGTCACAGAGGTAATAACCAGGCTGCAAATGTTTCACATCTCTAATCTTTGTGTGTGTGTGTGTGTGCATGTTTTCCAGTGGGACCACCATAGCAGCAGATTAGGTGTCTAATCACTGGCTTCTAGTCATAAAGATGTTCTGTTAGGAAGCAGCAGCCTCGCTTTGTCTTGCCTGATTTGACCAGCTAATCTGCCTCATGAAGACTAAACACTCCGACACCGGGCGCTGTACCTGAAGCCAAAGGTCAAGCGCCATTAAGTGTCAAATAACGGCTGATTCACTGATCTTTAGACGGGGCAGACGCAGGAAGGCAAGCCGCACAAAGGAACACATTCACTTCATCAGAAGATTAGGGGACATGCTTACTTTTTAATGGTTTGTAAGCTCATGAGCGAACACTGTTTAAGCAGAGAACGTTTCTATGTCTCCATCACATGAAGTTTGTTTCTGTTTCCCCATAACTGTGGGTTGTCTACTTTTTTTGACTACTGAAAGTGCTCAATTGTAATAATTGAGAATGTTTATAGCAGAAAAATGTCCTCAGTATTGCATGAAAATATTAAGATTTTATTTCAGCCATTTCCAGTGCCACTGTGCTTCTGTGGTGCACTGCCAAGAAGTGTTTAAATAAACATGTAATGAGCCCTATTTAAAGTAATAGACTGCATGTTCAAAGAGCTCTCAGGGTAAATGACATGAACCAATCCATCTTACTGATGGAGATGGATGATCATTGGCAGCCCATTACAGACTCCTTGTTAAGGGTCAAGGGTTATTAACTCTGTTTTAACTACAGTTACCTGTACGGAGCTGGAAAGTGTAAAACATACACATTCTTTAACTCCCCAGAGTTAGGTTTGGGTAAAGACCAGATGTCTTTTTCTTCCACCACTCCTTCAGACATACCGTAGCTTTTGCTGCCTACAGATTGATTATATCTGTTTAATGTGTACTGCCAATGCCATGTTGTATACAGGCAGTAACTGAGATTTCCACTTATCCCTGCACACCCTATCTAAATTTCACAAGTTTATATGATAAGTCAGGATAAGTCAAAAAGCTTAGGTATATTTACTGAATATGCACTTTGAATATGCACAGTGTATAAAGTAGATAAAAGTGAGCAGCATTGCATGTTACATTTAAACAGAGGGAGAAAAACCACAAAACCAGCAATGACTTCATTGTACAAACAAGTGTTACCCTTAGTCACACTAAGGCCCAATCAGATTTCACCCCTTGGCCCTACCCCTAGGGCATGTCACTGTAATAACACTGTTGATATATTATATAAACCAATGCTGTTGTTTGCAGTTACTAAAGTGACAAACCTACAACATCCAAATATCATCTATGCTAATGCGGGTGAATCAATGACATTTGAAATTGAAAAGCTTGGATTCTATGCATTATTTCACATATGAAACGTGACATGAAATTATGTGAAAATACTGGATTGTCATGCAAAAAAAAAGATGGCAGCTTGCATGCTAGCACTACCGTGCTGGCAATCTAAGGTTGTTGTGCATAAATTATATAGAAATAATTTGTGGATCTCTCTCTCCCAGCTTGCAAGTGATTCCCAAGGCAGTTTGCTTTATTTAAACATATTTTCATGGTAATTTTGCATGATATACCTGAAGTGGAAGCCATCTTGATTCGGATTGTTCATCCTTAAAGCATTCAGGAATTTCCATCTTTTATAGTCCACAGTCATTGTCCACTGTCGCCAATTAGGATCAATCATCAGCTGCCACCTTGATCGTGGTCCACCACCATTATCAGATGCCAATGATAAAGGATAGATGGCCACTACCTCTACATTACATAGAGAAATGGAACAACACTCCTCCTTCACGTCTACTCATGATAGTAACGGGTAGGGCTAAGTGGTAGGGTTGAATTGGGACAGGGCATTACAGTAACACCTGATAGAGGTCTGTGTCATAGAGTTCCATTGGTAAGAATTAATCAATGAGCCACCGGGACACATGTTAAGATATTATGATGAAGTTTGTTTGTCAGTTGCATTTATAGCACCCTAATGCTGTAAGTACTTACTCACACACCACATTTGCTATGAAACATGATGTACTTGCCCTGGAGTCATTCGAGACTTTTCTATAAAAATTTTGCCTAAACATCATCTATGTTACATTTTACTGTTAGGCAATCTTCATCAATGTAGTAATTATGCCTGGAGCAAAGAAGGAAGGTGAGCAACACAGTTCTTGTTCAGAGGAAAGCAGGTAGCAATCTGAGATTAACCACAGTGGCTATATGTTAGAACAGCAAATGTCTGAGTAAGTGGCTAAGGACATTCTCTGGAGTTTTTCTGACGGCCCCCAGGTAAATACTGCGGAGAATGTCTGAGAGAGTCAATGTGAGAATACAGAAAGGTATTGTCTGGAGAATGAACTGTGCCGTGATGTGCATCTGACCAGAACAAACTCCCGCTTGCAATTTTCATATGTGAAAGCCAAACTCTGGGCATAGTCCTGACCCAATTGTTTCTGGAGTTTATATCTGAAAGTGGCTAATACTGGGTTCAGCTGGTCATTCATCATTATGAAAGTAATCTGTGATGATGGGGGCTAAAGATAATGTCTGGGCAAAGCAGCTGAGTTTTGGGTTTCTGGAGCGTGACTGGATTTGGATTGGGGATGGTGTAGAGCATAACTGGTCCTCCTAGATTAAAGGAGGCAACAAACAAGGTATAGACTTCAGAGAGTGTGCACCAATATATGCATCCACTGCAGGAGACAGATTTATACTGATTCTTATGATTAAATGATGATCCAGTAAAATATCACAACAGTTAAGAACCTGAGTCTTGAGGTCCTGGTACTTGTTTAAATTAGATGGTTTTCAAGGTCATCGTCTGAAGTTGCCTCGACCACTTCTGAAGTGGCACGTGCTGGATGATGAAGTGTTCCAACCTTGCAGATTGGGGGCTTTTGAGCTGTAATCTCACACCCTCCAGGCCCACACACAGTGCGACACTGCGTTTGTGTGAGAGAAACTACTTCATTTGGATTGATTAGCCTCTATACATACTGATTATGACTGATTGCCTGATTTATGCTGATGTATTTGTTTACTGCATTTGTAGATTAGGAGAGAAGCTCAGAGTATTCATTGTAAGAATGAGAGAAGTTATGGAGAAGTTGGGAGGAGATAACGGTGACCTCATGAGGAACGTGGCAAACATTTGGGATTAATTCCACCTTGGACTTTGAATACCTGTATAACAATACAGAGCTTGTGTCTGAGGAGGTTTTCAAGACAGCGAAAAACAATGAAACTTGTACATTAGACTGGAACCCCCTTTTTTTTAGCCACATCCCATAGTATTTTACATAATTGTATCAGCTAATAACCGACTTAAATCCACAGCAGAGCTATGGCTTGCTGTGTAAACATAGGAAGTAATCAAACTAAATATGTTTTCACTAACTGTCTACTCAAACAAGACGACCTGGATGATTTATCTATGACCTGCAGTACCAGAGATCACTGCTCATTCAAATAGTCATAACTTTCCATGACTGAAAGTGGAGCAGCATGCCCAGAGAGCAAGTTGCTTGGATTTGGCTCTTTGGGTGAAAATCCAGTGTCACTAAGAAACAGCCATAAAATCATTACAAATATATTTATTTAGGGTTTTGGTTGGGCTAAAGGCTGTCAGCCTTAAAGCCTGCCTGGCAGTCATTGTGATTATCTCTCCCTTTACCTCAGACATGCTCGGCTTTTGGTCAATCTCCCATTTGGTTTAGATCCAGTCATGGTCCATGCAGGCTTCAACTGACCTTCTGTCACTCAAGTTTGGATTTTGAATTCAGGCATCTGCTCGTCTACAGACCTTACATAAACCAGAGGAATGACAGATGTGGAACAATGAAGAACAGACTGACACTGTTTACCTTCTTCAGCAGTACAAGCAGACCAGGTTGCACGGCCACTAAAAAAGTAGGCGATGGATGCCTTCAGACATTTTCACTGGTTATGTGACCCTCGCCTTGCATGTCAGAGGGGTCTGTCAAATGTAATTTGCCAGAACTAAGCCTGTTAGCTCAGAGCCAATCAAATATTCACACTGACACACCCCTTCAGAATGACTCAAAAAAGAATCTTTCTTTGTCAATTTTTCTTTTTTTTTATTATGTGCTTTCAGTTTGACTTTACTGAAGCTGCTGAATGAGGCATCCATAAAAGCCTCTCCATCATCACTTGTTGAACACGAACTGTTGAACATATGTGCAAGCTTATTTGATACTCTGGGTAAATCTCAAGCTCCCGTCACTGGTTAAAAACCCCACTAACGTCCACTAACAATTTGCTTTTGTCTGCAATGGGAATGGATACAATCGGCATTCACTCTTGGGTCAAATGACCCTCCAGTAAGCACAGGTTTTTATCGGCTCTGATCCGATCTGATCAGTGGTAACGGAAACAAGACATCAAGGTTCATCAGAGTGATTTGTTGTTTCCAAGAAAACCCTGACGTGTCTAAACTTCATGATGGTAGAAATTTAATTTTCCTAAATTTCATATATATACATATATTTCTAACAGATGACAACAGGGGTAGTTTCTCTCTAATAGCTTTAACATGAATTTCACAGAACATTAGAAATAAGAGGAACATTTATGGAATGACATTTGATGACAGTGTTTTAAGTTTGATACATTAGGATATTCAGCTTTAACTTAAAATGAAACAACTGCCAAAGCTTCTTCTACAGTAATAATCGGAAATAGTATGTATTTGGTTTCCCTACCTTATGGTAGAACTATAAAACATGCAGTAGGAGAGGTTGGTGAGTTAAATACGAGGCCTTATGGAATAACCTCATGTTTGCGAATGTTGGGCACTTCCACTGCTTCATACTTATGGGCTCTGTATATTTTTAATGATGTTATCTTTCCTTATTTCTTCACAGTTACCACTGCCTGTGGCCCTGTGAGACAAACATTCAATAAAACTATACAAATTCTTTATTAAACTTTCAAGGCTGAAGAGTGTGTGTATCGTTCGGTTGACCAAGCAGTTGTTGGAAATGGATTTGTAAAAGAAGGGTTGCCAGTACCTCAGCAGAGTTGTTTCATACCACCAACATGTTGTGGCCTTGTTCCTGTGTGAGTTGTTGGAGCCAGTTGCATATACCGTACTTTCCGGACTATAGAGCGCACCTTTATATAAGCCGCACCGGCTAATTTTTTAAAGAAAAAAGAAATTGTACATAAATAAGCCGCATCGGTCTATAAGCCGCAGGTGTCCTCGTTGAAACCTGAGATATTAACGCTGCAAGATATTACAGGAAAGATTTTTTTTAACTTTTTATTAAATAAATGCTGGTAACATCCACAAATACATACGGTAAATACCCCAAGTGCTTTTTTTCAGAACAGTGCTTTTAATAGAATTAAAGTTGTCTTCAGTATCGGAACTAAACAGCCTGAAGCTATGTTATTACTTTGTCACACATTTTCTCGGCAAAAATATAGGAACCTACCAGCAAAATTCATGGATCACTATCGCCATCGTCCTCCTGTGCACTAAAACCATTGAAGTCCTCTTCTTCAGTGTCGGAATTAAAAAGCCTCAGAATTGCTTCGTTGCACTCAGTCTCTCTTTCGTTTGCGCTCTCAATGTCACTTTCTTCCCGAGGCAAATCCGCCCTTGAGCTTGCGCTGTCCTCCTCATCACGCAGCAGTTTCGGAACCCGTTGGTGATGGTGGATTCTTTGACACTGCTCCACGCTGTTAGGATCCACTCGCAGACTTGAGATAAAGTTGCTCTTCCCATGCGTCCAGTTTTTGTAAAGGATTTCTCGCCGCTCGTCATCCAAGCCTCCCTCTGAACTCGGAGTGCCACCTTAAATGAACGATTCACACTAATGTCAAGGGGCTGCAAATACTTAGTTGTGCCCCCAGGAATCACAGCTGGAATTGAGTTTCGTCTTGATGGCTGCTTTCACAGAATCTGTTATATGGGCCCTCATGCTGTCCAAAACAAGCAATGCCTTTTTTCTGTGAAAAAACCCCCCCGGTTGCTTCCCGTAACATATATTGAGCCATTCCTTCATTAGGCTTTCTACCATCCACCCTTTCTTGTTGGCTTTCACGGCGATTCCTTTCGGGAATTTTTCTTTTGGCATTGTCAACCGCTTAAAAATCACCATGGGTGGAAGGTTTAGTCCGGATGCTGTGCAGCTCAGAACACAAGTGAAATGCGTTCTCTCATGGCCAGTTGTTTTCAGCGTGACGGACGATTCACCTTTTTTGTTAACAGTCCTAGTGAGAGGTATGTCAAACGTCAAAGGTACTTCATCCATATTTATGATCTCGTCTGGTCCGATGGAATTGTCGGATATCTTTCTTTGAGTGAATTCCCAGAAGTTTGTAATTTTTTCCTTGAAGTCGGAGGGAGTTGCTGACACACACCCTAATTGACAGGCCTTTTCGTTGCATAAATCGTAAACACCAAGATGGTCCACCTCTAAAATCTTCAATATTCTTTTCGGTGGCGATTGTTTTTGCCTTGAGTCGGATCTGCACGGTGGAAACACCTCGGCCGTCTGCTTCTCTGTGTTTCCACCCAGTCTCCAAGGGTGTTTTCTAGTTCGGGCCATCTGCTTATTTTGCCTCTGAAAGCTTTTTTCGCCTTTTTGCAACGTGACAGTTCGTCGTGCTGCCGTCTCCAGCGTCTCAACATCGATTCATCAATTTTGAGCGTACGCGCAGCAGCTCTATTTCCCTCTTCGACAGCCAGACGGATCGCTTTTAACTTGAAAGCCGCGTCATATGCAAGTCTTCGCGTCTTTGCCATGATGAGGCAAAATGGATGATCCGAAGAATTAAATGTGCGTTAGTTTGGCGAAACAGTTTCATTGGTCCACTGTGACCTATCCGGTAATTTCATTGGTCTGATATGACTCGTACTCGTATAACGTGTAGCGCCCTACCCACAATTCTCAGGTGCACTACGTCACACACACAACAACTTTCTTAAAGGGGCAGACCAATCTTATTATTAATAATCTTATTAAGACTATAACAGTAACTTTGGACATGTTGTAAAGCAGTTTTTTCCAGTACCTTCCTCCCCAAATGTGCAAAAAATGTAAAAAGTTTGTAATTACGAACCACTGGCATAGAGCATGGAGATGAACCTTGCTAGTTTTTTAAAACCAGCTTGGTCTCTCCAGGGATTGCAGGAAATCTTTAAGCCAAAATTTCCCCATTTCACAATAACACTTTATTGGCACTTTGTCATCTAAAATCTTTCCTTTTTCTTTCCCTTTTTAAGTCAGGTGTAAAACCAACATTATGGTCTTAATGGGATGATTTAACTCCAGTAATGACCTGATGAAGGTGTTTGGACCGTGTGGATCGGTGAAGACGATGGAGCTTGACAGTTTGCGGTCGATGAGCAGAGCTGCCCGTCTGATGCCTGTTTTTCCAGGTGTGGCAGTTTAAGCCTACGCTCCACATGCAACTTTGTTTTTTGTTCCTGTGTTACCAAGAATTACCATGGGTGTGTGGGAGCCAAACAGAATTACATGTTTGAGATTCATTCACCAAGCGAAATGACAATTTTCCTAAAGTCTGATTTGAAGAAGTATTCCACAGATTTATTTGCATTTCATCCCCATCACTCTTATCGTCATGGTTAAAAGAATTACTTAATGGAATAGTCAAAACATTTCTGGATATAATTTGTTTTCCTACCAAGCATGAGAAAATGGATTGCCAGTATTATGTCTGTGTGTATGGCTTTTTAGCTGGAACCACTACAAGGAAACATCTTTTATGCTGAGAAGACCAAACTGGGTCAGCCTCATGTTGACATGGAACACTCTCTTGCTGATAAGATGTAAGTCAACAAACCCCACATTAATCATCCAAGGACAACGCTTCTATAGATTTGGCCATAGATTTGTCTATAGTATGAGACATACAGTCCTAACATTAACATCTCTTAAAGGCTACCTCTTTACTCTTTTAAAAATCCCCTCAGATTTGATAATGGATGCAGTGAGAAGGCCCTAAGAGCTAATTTATCTTTGTTTTGACAGCTCCATGAGCTCTATGCTGAGCTTTGGCTTCAAACACGTGAAGTCCTGTCATGCACTTGGCCCGAGGATAGAAACTGAAAACTTGAACATGTCCATATGGACTCTAAGACATTCTGAGTGGTGGAATCTATCAGAACGCTCCCAAACTTTAAACTCTTTCCACAGCTATAACATACAGTTAATAAGACATGTGGTATTAGAGTGGTAATAGATTTAGGTCTGACTAACTGAATTAATGAATGAATGTGCAGCTATGAAGAAAGATTTTACTCATTTAAGAAATCTATCGATCAATAAGTGGTGATCAGTGTTGATATTGTGGCGTCATTCCAAACAGATCGATGTTTAAAGTTTCAGTGGTAAGAATTAAGTGATGTTTAGTGTGAAGTTGCAGCTGAATACCCCTCACCTCACCCTCCCCTTCCAAACTCAAAGGTGTTTATTTTGTCCAGATTGAACTGGACTATTGTTAAAAACATGGCGGTGTCCATAGAGAGGGCCCGCTCCCGATGTGAATATAAAGTATTTCAATATAAAGAGGCCATTATAAGGTTAAGAAAACAACAATTTGAACGATTTAGTGAATTACACACTGAAAACATCACAAGGATTATTATTAGATTATTATTATATTCTATATCTGCCAATAGGTCGCCTTTATCCTTTCCCTCAAGTTCTGGGACTATCATACAGAAGCAACAGATTTCGGTTATAGTAATCAAGTACTTCTTTGATCAATTTGGCCAGGACACTGTTTGGCATTTCCACTGTATGAAGAATAACTAATGAAATTGCAGATCTCCAAACCTTCCTGCAGTTTCATTCCATTCATATTTCCCTCGTATGTGGTCCTGTCTGTGGTCAAATGTTGTGCCTTCACATTTATATTAAATGTTTATGTTATGTAGAATAGACGTAACAGAAGACTGTTGATCCTGGACGTGTATTTGACTGAAGGGTTTCAATGCCTCATTGAAAGTGAGAAAATTGACACTCTGACCTGCTGATCACAGATGATCTCACAGTGTGATGATTATTTTCTGTGGGACTACCTCACCAGCACTCAGTCCGACCCCTGGGACTTGACCCCAGGTGACTTTTCTTTTCAACTTTCTTTGATCTGTTTTCATTACGTGAGACTAGACTTCTCCCCTGGCACCCTGCACAATTGATCTGATTTAGGTCTCAGCATTAGAACAGTCAGTGTTTCCTTGTAATAGGGCCCACAGGGGGCTACATGCTAACAGACCACACATTCCTCTTATGTGACAAACTGCTTAAAAGCATATATTACAAAAGATAGATCACAAATAATGTTCATTGATTAGTAATTTTGAACTTTTACTGGCATTGAATAAATTGTTATGTTAAAGTATCATATTATGTCAACATTGTTGACCCCCCATTTGACACATGGGTACTACAGCCATGTATCTTAAATTAATGTTGACATTATTCTAAAAGATCAAACAGGAGAATTCTGTCTGTTTCCATTTGTAGGGCAACATTCCTATTATAACATATTCCTACAAAGTTGCTTAACTCTGTCTGTAGCAATGTTTTTGAGTTGTCTGTATGTCTGTCCCATTCTTGTAAATATGATATATAGAAAAGGCCTGGCGCAATCGTCCACTTGGAATTTATTAATTCAGATTTGTGGCCTAAGGTCAATGTCACCTCATAACATGGTTACCTCATAACATAGCAATAACTTTGATTTTACTTAAAAGAGCACTGTGCTTAGCCATCTTATAGTTGAAAGATGAGCATGTTTTTAGGACAATATTCATTCTAAAATGTATTTATTACAAAAATAGTGGCAATAACTTTCATTCAGCCCTTGGTATTGTCTACAGGTAGTTCTCTCAAAGTGCATATAGCCCCACAACTCTCCTTTATAAGACAAGATAGTCTGAGAGGCTTAGACAGATTAGCCCCTTGTTGCATCACTCACTTGATTCCGATAATTCAAAATGTCACAACCCATTGGCATGGCTAATCCAATGAAAACCATGTTTCTTTCATGTGATTATGTATTATATATTAATTAAAACACAATTATGAATAGTATCTGCCTATATACCCTCTTTTATTACTAAACACTGGAGCTTTAAATTATCTTGAGAGCATGAAGATGTGCAGTGAGTCACAACTGCACTTTCATTTTTTACCAACTACTTATATTGTAAAACAAAATGATTTGAACTTCCTCTTTAGTGTCATATACTACACATTGTATATCCTCACCTATAAGTCATGAAGATTAGGAAACTATTAAAGCACTTCTCCATCTGTTTTATAGTGGAGAATCCTTGAAATCGATTGCATAGTTTCCCGTAAATGTCAAAGGGAATACATTGGACCGTAAATCATAGTCACCCATGCTCCGTGATTTAACAGTATTCTGTCTCCCATCACCAGTGAACTGTGTGTCTGTTTTTCCATGAAAATATGACCTACTTGAATTTTGGATGATTTAGGTGTTCCCATATATGCACCATGTGATCTGGTCTCGACCACTGTTGCTAACACAAAGCAGCATTTGCAAATAAACATGCTTCAACTGTTCCTCGGATAGTTACTGACTGAGGCAAAACCAATGGCTTTTGAAAGTGACTCTGCATCCCACGCGAAACATAATTGGCATGCCCCAAATCTCATGTGTGAGAAGGCGAGTGAATGGAAAACCTGGTTTCAGATGGTTGAAAGTCATCTAATAGCCAGCTGGGTTCATCAGGTCTGTGCCTCTAATTCCTTTAGCAGGGCCTTTGTTCTGGAATGGGCCTTTCCTGCTATTTCTTACCCCATGAGTTATGTAAGGTTGGAGAAACTGAACTTCCACAGCAGTTGTCTGGACACTTGATTGCCGCTCCTTCACCCAGACATCTATAGCAGACGACAGCCTTTGAAACCCCGGAGCCCCACACTGTCTGGTTGCATTTTTCAGCACCTGCAGTTTGGCCCGTTCCAGAGATTCAGTCTTTTTCTGTTTGGCCTCAGCATGTTACCAAAGGTGATGAAAGGCTGATCAGATTCGCTAAACTGTGTTCATTTTGGCTTTAAATTCTCCAGTTTCCCTTCTCTCTTAGTTTGGAAAAGTTTCATAGGGAGAGATTAGCTGTTGTGTGGAGACCCGGGCTGATTTCAGTGGGCTGCAGTGGAATGAGGTGGGGGTGGGTTTGGGTTTTCTGAGGCCAGGGACTGGAACTGGTCCTCACTTGTGTAAAGAGAGAGCGTGATTCAGGCAACATGTTGAGTATTTGTAATGTGATGGAATCCTGTCAAAGTCTGAGCGTGCCATCGAGGGTGGGAGGCAGAAGAAGAAGAATGCATTGTCTGTGGAGAGTCGTACTGTATGGAGAGAGAAAGGTGTGAAGGGAGAGGAAAAAGAGAAGACTGGAAAGAGAATTCCTGCCTGTCATGTCTCATTTCCGAGGGATAAGAGCTCTGTGTTGAACAATAATTACTGGGTACTGTTCTAGAAAGAACACAAATAAACACATTCCCTTCAGAAGTGTTTTTACTGATTGAACAATCACAGAGAACAGAACATGTGTTTTAGACAGAAATGGATTATGGGCGGGTTAATTGTGTTTGTTGTGCTGATCCTAAATTACTAACCCACTATCCGAATCCTGTTGTCGTTTTATATATAAATCTTCTTCTTTTTGTGTTTACAGAGCACATTTTCTTCCTTCCAGAGCCCTGTTGTATGTTTAGTTTCTTTAACGATCATCCTTTCCATTGCAATTAGTTATTTTTGAACTGGGCAGAGTTTACATCAGCCCAGGCTGTGGCATGATCGTGGTCATTGATTGGCACTGCCAGGCCCCCTTTTGAGTTTTCTTCTTCTCCTCTACTGGTTCAGTCAGTTGCTTGGCTGCTTCATATGTGCTGCAGGGTGAGTTTGTTATTTTTAATGCTGACAGCTTCACTACCATAGTTGCTTTGGAAATTACCAGTATGAAAAAAGCAACAAGTTCTGAAGCTACAATATTAAAACTAAACTAAAATAATCTTTGTCACAAGATATGATCCAATCTCTGTCGTAAAAATATCTTCTTCTCTTTCCATGGAAAACCATTGACTTATTAAATACCACTCAAGAAAGGAAGCAAGAAAGTTGAAACCGGTGGTCTCATTGCTTAAATAGTGTGCCGTCAGTTCATTCTGCAGCTTGTGGTCAGATACCACATCCAGTCATATAAATGTCCCTGTCTCCTTGTGAGTGCACTGCATGTCTGTGTGCTGGGCTTTAAAGGATGCTGTGCTCAGCTTTGTACAGAAATCCATAGTCCAAAAAGAATGAATCCTACCAAGTTTGGTAATCTGCATTTATATTTAAACAGATTGCTATGGAATATAATACGAATATACATTTTTCAGTTTTTCAATCAAAGAAACAACTCTACAACCATAGTAGTACAATCTATTCATTAGTTTTTGTCTAATTGTTGATCTAATTTGACAAATTGAAGTTATCAACTGGCAATGACTGAAACAGGATTACTGTTTCTTTAAGTGAGTCATTGTCCCCTCTTAGGTATTGCTTATCCAGTTTTTAAAAGATAGAGCCAACACATTACTGGTAATAAATACTGACACATCAAAATCTGTGGTTTATCATAGTTTAACTCTTTCATATTTGACCATTTCAACCCTGACCAAGCAGTGTTTACGTATCTATTATGAATCTACTACGAACATTTACATATTAAAGTGTTGTCATTGGCAATGGAATGTTTTGGTTTCTGTGGAGACCTGTTTAACTTCCCAACTTTAATAAAATGATATCTCAAATTTCCCAGCAGCTGGTCTGGCAGAAGGATCCAGTGTGTTAATTTTGGATTGACGCTCCTGTTTGAACCTGTTTTGAAAAACCCTGGATCTCCACCAGGGAGTTCTCCAATTGAATAAATGTGTTTCTTTCTCTGTGAAAGGCAGACAGTTCCTTGGCTACACTGTGCTAGTGGTCACACTTCAATCATTATCCACTACATGTTCACTGCAGAGGCCCATTTTCGTATAGACACAGCACAATGTAGATTAGGGATGGGGAATCTTGCTACTGTATATAGCTTGCAAGACAGGTTGATCTGGACTGCGAGACAATTCATAAATGTAAAACACATTTTACAGCAATTTCTTTTTCAAGGTTGTCCCCTCGTCTGGCTGTATGTGTTGTGTGTCATCGCTGACACACATCATGACAACTATCCATGAAAAAATTAGGTGCACAACGTTGCATTTTCTCAGAGAAATGGACTAACAATCATTTTTGGGTCAAAGCAAAGGTCAATCCAAAGATTTCATCATTACAGCTGGAAACACTCAGCCTAACTGTATGAGTTGCAGGGATAAATAAGATTGGCCGTAGTTAACACTCTTCATCAGAGTTTGGGCATCCAACAAGCAGCTTTAACAAGACCACATTCTCACCGAGACAATGTTCCTGCAGACAGTTTTTGTGTTTATTGAGTTACGCTGAAACAGAATATAATAATATGCTGAGAAAGTAAAAATGTTTTCACTGTGTCCGTTTGTCTTGAGGAAGTCATCAGTTTTTCTCTCTACCTGCATTGTAATAACAGACAAAATAAATATCAACCAACTAGACTTTTTTTGGAGGATTACTCTTGAGTTTGAGACAAAGTTTGCTAGAAATTTGTGTGATCAAAGTTGTTTTGGCTCAAAGCAGCTCCGAGTAGCATCATCATCACTGCCATCTGACACATCAGATACCTCATGAAAGTGAATCAGTTATATCTGATGGCAATCAGATATGGCAGTATCTGATATTAAGTATGGCCTGCAAAGGATTTTATAAAAGTTTAAATTGCCCTTAATTTGAAAAAAAGTTTCCCTATCCCGGATGCAAGGGATCTCTGAGCAGCACCATTACATTCCGGGAGTTGATATACAGGCTTATATAACACAGTGTTCTAAATGTGTCTCTATCTTTCACTTTCTATGCTGCTTTGCGTGACTTGCATAACTCTTCATGTTGCATAACCATTTAGACAAGGTAAGTCAGCTATATGAAATACCTCGGTGTAAATGAGAAAGTAATATGTCTAACAGTAACAGTTTTGTGGGTCCAATGGCAGCTCCAGCTGGCTGACAGTTGGAACAGGTACAGAGGTGGATAAACAAAACTCTATGACTCACTAAAGTTTATTTTACTTCCCTTTAAAAAGGAGCAGTGCATGGTGTCAGTTATAATGGGTTGGAACTTAACCGTATACTACAGACATTTAACTTACTATATTTAGTGTTTAAATATTTTTATTGAGTAATTCCATGTGGTCATGATCAATTATTTACTTTGCTCACAGAAATCGTAATATGTGTTTTGTAGTCTTGATTATTAAATAGTATCTCTATTGCCACCGTTGTTTGTCTGCTGCTTATTTTTCTAGGCAGTGGTGGCCAAGCCGGAGTCAGGATCCCCTACATTTTTAGGTGTACAAGTTAATCACACAGATTCAAAGCCAAAATACATTTCTACTACACTAAACTTTATGCATTTTTCCCGACTCCATTAACGAAGTTTCTACTTGGCACAAATTTTCCACTGTGGAACTGGGTTTGGATTTATGGCTCAGTGTCAGGTTTCACATCCTGATGGCTCCACTGTGGGGCTCAACAGAAATCATACTTTTATCATATTCCAACAGTAACCATGGTTATATTCTTTTATCAGCTTTGTCATACAGGACACTAGTGGGCCATGCACCTACTAAAGTGCTATCCAGGTAACCGATTCCCTTGTATCATTTCCGAATAGCAAGTATAGAGACCATGGCAAGTGATTTTCATAGAAAAAAAAATAAAGCCTTTGCTAGAATTGTTTTTTATGTGTTTTATCTGTGAATCTGTAAATATCCTTTGAGTAGTTCTTTCTTTTCTTGTATCCTGGAAAGATACCATAAATTCTGGTATTTGAAGACATATATAAGTTTTATGTGACCCATTGTTTTCGAACTGTGGCTTTGCCTCTCAACAATTACATTTCTCTGTCAAATTGACATTTCATAGGCTTTTACAAAATGTCAGGCATTTGTTTTTTTAAAGTGAAAAAGTTCAAGTTACACACAGAAACAATACAGGAATTGTCCACACTTAGTTGACATTTACCTCCTCCGGCTGGGGAGAGTCCCAATCTAAGATGTGGGCTGTGTTCACTTCCAATTAGGGCCCTTTCAAACAAATACAAAAATTCCCTGTCATTTTTTCTCAGTGAACACTGACCGATTATATGTGTCTGCTGTGGCAGATTTTTCGGCTTAATTGTATTGAAAAATATCATACTGTGTGACTGTGACCTTTGACAATGTTTTCACAGTCTTTACTCAGTGATTTGTGTCCATTGTGTCAGTTGAACATTATGTGGCCCACTAACTGAGGGCGTCGAGCACAGAGGAGATTAAGGCCTTGCCATTGGGGTGAAGAATGGCGGTCAGTGGTGTTTTGTCTGGACACGGGTCAACGATTGGAGGATGGTATCCTCACACAGAAAGCAGCTTTTCCTCTTGCTGGCCCCCTGCAGCTTTTCCACAGTCCCCGAGATGTGTTTTGTGTTGGGCCACAGGTCAGTGGTGCTGCTGTTTTAGGCCATCAGGTTGTTTTCTTTAGTCTCTGTGTTCTCGCCACACTCTCTTACAGGAGGAGCCAGACATAGCAGCTCCGCGCTTTGTGGCACTCCTCTCATCTAGAAAATGAGCCGAATGCTGTTCATTGTGGTTGTTTTAGGAGCAACATGCTGACATACATGGACCAATACAAATACATGTGCATTCAACTGTCTGAGCATCTATATAAAAATAAATATGTTGTTTAAATTAAGTAGATGCAGATGCATTTTATTTATCCCACACACATGCACAGACATGCAAACGCACACTCATGCAGGTAGGGAAATGTAATCTCTGCTTTTGACCCATCTGTGTGCAGGACACACAGAGCAGTGAGCGACTATGTACAGCGCTCGGGGAGCAGATGTTGGAGGAGTAAGGTGCCTTGCTCAGGGGCACTAGACAGGGTCTAGAGAGACTCTTGGATTTTTGGGCAGATCAATCCAGGTTCGTCTTTTTATTGTCTTTCCGTGGAATCGAACCAGAGACGAACCAGAGACCTTCTCTGCCCATAGTCCAAGTTTCTGCCACTAGACCACCGCCTCTCTAGATATAATTCACAATCAAGGCACTTTCATTTAACAGAGATCATTTGAAATGACGGGTGTCAGATAACGATAAGCAGCTGATATTTTAGATCCTTAAAATATTTGTTCATAAAACGATATTGTCCTTTCTTGCTCTTGTTAATAGAATAATATGTGCTAGGTGCATCAGCGCTACATAGGGTTTGTACGTCCTGCCATCTGTGGCTTTTCTTAACTCTATTTTTGCAGAATGACTGATAAAGTTTGCACAGTGTGTTTTTGTTGCTGGGATATGGTTCAGGCCTGCATGTCGTTGGCAGCTGACATCCAAGGCTTTTAAAACTCAACATTCTGTGGGGCAGTTAGTTTGCCAATTGTGGTTAGTCGTTGATCTGTCATTAACAAACATAGTTTGTAGATGATGGTGTTTTGAGCAACATCCATGCTTTAAAAACCAATTAGATTAAATAACATCTAACAACCTATATTATGAGGCTGGTGGTGTCTGTAATTTGCCTCTTTTTGACTTAAGTCATGCATTTTTAGGCAGCTATGCTTTACTTGTGGTGTGCCGACCATGCACTCTCAAAGCATATGTGTGGTATCCTTTCCTGTAAGACATGAATGCGTGGCCTCTTAGGGCAATTGTTAGATTTTTCCAAAGTAAGTGACATACTACTATACATACTTAATATCTACTCTCACATCACTAGATAAGATAACTAAAAGTAATTCATGATGGTGACAGTTGGGACAAAGGGACTGTTGAGTTTGTTGATATGCCTGCAGGCAGTCATTGATCAAAAGAGGTTGGTAACCACTGTTGTAGATGGTTAGGATTTTTCAGTAGACTAGAAATGATGCTGGACATGATCTGGTTTTGTTTTCATGTTATCTTAACAACCATACAAATATCAGAGGGTGGAATTTCCCCTGAACTCTCAACTGAAATTCTAACCCTAAATTAGCAGGCAAAATGACTTCACTTTGCAACGATGTTCTCACACAAGTTTATAAAACAAGTTTTTTTTTCCAATATAATTTCTCTCTCCCACGGTCTAAGCACAGACACATACAGAGCCTGTGGTTTTATGGATAAAAATCTGTCATATCAAACATATCCACTTGACACCAGTTTAAAATTCTCAGCCTGAAAAGATCATCATTATCTGAACAGGCAGTGATACCGAATTTAAAACAGCAGGACTCTTGACATCATGAGACACTGGTGATCTGCTCTTGATACTCTTGATACACGGCAGAACCTCTGTAAGGAAGTGGTTCATGTTTATATGTCTTTTTCGCTCTGCGGGATGCTGTCGCAGATGCTCCTGCCACTCTACTTTAACATACTCATCATGGGTAAAAGGTCATGAGGTCACCACCTCTATGAAAGTACACAGAAGCAGAGAATGAGAATTTCAGGAGCAGAGGAATAATGGCTTGCTGAACCCAAAATGTTTTTGGTGACATTAAAGTTGACAGATTAGGATTTATGTCAAGCCGGCCTGTCTGCTCTGATCCATCTTGTTGAGTTGTTTTCCAACAGTCATGTTGTGGGGTCAACCTTTCAGCCCCACTGCTGCTCTTTCTCCCAGAATTCCTCATAATGCTGTTGCTGGCAGTGGCTCACACACTCAGCAGGCCACTCCTTTTCTCCGCTCCTATTCCTCTCTCACTCAAATACATTGTATTAAGTCAAACCTCATCCAGCTTCCCACAGCTCTTTACAGCTGCACAGACATGACCCTTTAGATGATCTACCCATGGTGCAATTCAAACAGCACTCATTCATTCTATGTGTAGATGTGCTGATATGCAGTTGTGTGAAATTACATTGCCAGAAGTTTGTGTTTATGACCTTTGTATGACCTGCAGAGTTTTTTGCAGAGAGGGGATTGTGTCCCTTTTAAAAGTTTATCCTAAGTTTCTCTTCAAATCATTCTGCCCTAGACCTGCAACTAACTGTTTGATTAGCGATTTGACTATACAGCAAAATGTCAGCAGATAGTGAAAAATGTTTGACACAGACAGACGAGTGTATGCCGCACACATGCATGTTCAAGAACACAAACACATATGTGTACACAACATAAAAAACAACATCCAACAACAAACGTCAATTTGTTCTTGATTCCTGGACAGGCTCATTCTAATTATTGTCAATCTGTTGTTGTCTTTTGTCCTGAAAAATAAAACAAAAGTGAATGATATTAAATGCAAAAATGACTGAAAACAATCAGTCAGTGTGAAAGGACCAATAGACCAGGGTGTGAGCTCAGACTAACTGATTACAGAATAGACAGGGAACTCTGTTTCTACCAATGTAGAGGAAACATGCCCCATCCTGGGACCACTGATGTGTCTTGCCACGCATGAGCTCCTCTAACATTTTAACTATAGTTTTTTGCTCAATAGCAGATTAGCTATCTTACCAAAAAGCTCAGTGTGTAAAATAGCTTGTTGTAACATTTTTAAAGCCACATAGTGTCTTAGTGTTTGAGGTTAGGGGTAAGATTTCCACTTGGGAATCTTTCTCTTTTTGGGTGTTGAAGTGGAAACGATGCGGAGGGTTACTTGTACCTCATGCCCGGTTTATCAAAGCATTTCTATGTGACATTTTCATGTCTCTTCAGATGTCTCTTTCTTTTAACAAGGTCTCAAACTGTTTCTAACTGCTCCACATGTCTTCAATGTTTCCGTCCAACAGTGTTGACCTGGGATAGGTTTTTACATTTATGAGCAAATAGTGATGTTTTAACTGTCGCTGGCACATGAACGAGGGGTTTCCTCTGTATAACCAGATGGATTGGTCAGGGTAAGAAAGACGCTGCACCTCGACCCCACGCACTGAGATGATCTCTTTATCCTGGGATTGTCACAGAGAGAAGGAAATTGATGCCAGGGAGCAAGGGTAGGAAGGAGTGAGGGTTGCTAAGAGGGGGGGGGTACTAAACTGAGAGCCTAAAGTGTCCAAAACAAACTCACTACAGAGGCCTGGGGATCAGGGCTAAGCATTAAAATCCCAGGTACCATCAGTATTCAATAACGTTTTTGTTTGGAATAAAGAATGGCAGAAAAATATTTAACCGCTCTAGTTCAAACAGTTTCTGAACTAAAACAGCTTAAAGTTGTTTTTCCATAAAATCTTTCATAAGAAGTTTGTAAATGTTCATGAGCTGTTTGAGTTCTTGTGTTGCCATTGTTTTAAACAAAGTTATTTTAGTGGCAGAGTATAGCATGACAGGAGCCTTGGGTGTGAGAAACAGCCAATAACCCTGTGGTTCCTTTTGGATATAGTCTTGAATCTCTATCTTCTTTTTTTGTGTCTGTGTTGCAGGGGGCTGTTCATCACCATTCATGACTCTGGACACATTGCTTCACTGCTCCAGAACTGGCCAGAAAAAGACATCAAGGTAAATGACATCTGCTCAAACAGTGGCATTTACTCTTTGATAAATAGATGAATAATTACTACTGTACTGGTCTTAATCTTAAATAGTCCATAGGAAATGTAAAATTGTCATCATTGGGTTATATAAAACGAAATATGTAATGGCTAAAAGGATAAATACCAGAATAGCTTAAGTCAATTAATTGTTAAATTGTTGTCAACAAAACATTAAAGACAAAAAATGCTGAATGATTGGCTTACTGTTAAGTAGTCCTTACTGATATACAAGTAGTATTACAGTCAAAATATACTCTATTTAATATTATTTTCTGATAGTACTGAAAATACGATTTGCTCTATGTGACTGTGAACTGATCGAGGTTGACCCTACATCACTGTGCAGGTATATACATGCCCATTTTAAAATGTGTGTTTTCCATGAAATTTAACAAAGAATGTATAAAGCATAACAACATTCAACAGGGTTAAAAGTTAAATAATATAATAATAATAAATAATTATGGTGACATTTCAAAGTATATAATAAAAGATGTTCTTTGTGCTTTTTCTTGCTAAACAATATAATGTTTTTTTTAAATACTACAGTATCAGACACTTGCATTAGGTTGTTATCAATAACAGTTAATGTGTGTCTATCAACATTGTGCAAGTCATGATCTAGTCATTTTTAGAATGACGAAACTGGCAGGCATTTCTGGCATGTCAAATATTCCTGCAGCCTCAGACACCTGCTCACAGCTGTCAACAGCAGGACATTTACTTTAGGGCTGACATGCCGCCTCTCATTGTCAGGGTGGTCTTATCGTAAACTCATCTAATATGCCTTACATTAAACATGTCAATGGAGATACGCTAAGTCCATGGCAATGTCCTTCAGTGACATATGAAGTCGTGATATTTAAGGTCACAATGGGTGTGGTCCTCCTGCCTTTTTAGGATTCGTAAGGGAAAAGCAATGACACTCTTTAAAGCGGTCAGAATGTGGGAGGAACACGGCTGTTAGTCCTTTGTGCCAGAGATTTGTACGTCACACTGATGGTGGAAAAATAAAAGACTCAGAATGTTAGGAACATTTCAAATTAAACACTTCTGCTGGTGATATTAAGTGTTACACAATTGATTTGTTTCATGCCGTGGAATCTACCCAGAGGAACTCATTTATTGCTTAATCGGTAAAGGGAGTGGAAAGCCAGGAGAGTGAAGCAGGACCTGGCTCACACTGAGGAAAATACTCATGGTTCTGGGTAGCAGTGTGGACTTGGTTTCAGTGAAGAAGGTTTAAGTTAAGAAGACAGTGGTGGGACTTCTGCTCTCTTAATTGTCTCTTTGAGCTTTGTATGATTTCAAATATTAGTTCACCTTGTGCAGCCTCACTGACAGATTTTATGCTGATGGGGTAGTTGGTGTGGCAGGTGCACAATGTGACTGACAGTTATCTTGATTAACAGGCGGTGTGTGTGACTGATGGAGAGAGGATTCTGGGATTGGGAGACCTGGGCTGCCATGGTATGGGCATCCCAGTGGGCAAGCTGGCTCTCTACACAGCCTGTGGGGGTATGCCTCCAGAGCAGTGCCTGCCCGTCATGCTGGACGTGGGCACAGACAATGAGGTAAGAAAAGTGTTCAAAATTGACTGTTTACAGAAATACAATCTGTCGTTTTATACATGCAATGTATACAGCCATCAGTGATGGAAAGAAAAAATGTATGTTACAGAATGAATAACGCAACAACATATATAAAATTTATCAAATTAGCTTGATTGAAGCAGACACAAGGTAACAGGACTGTGATGCTGGGTTCACACCGGACAAGCAGCACAGGGCAGTGCCAAGAAAAGCTTTCCTCCTTTCCGCCTCCATGTTAATCAATTGGGCTGTTCACATCGGCTGCGCAGCGCTGCGCAGCCAAGAGGACGGCTCGTGCTCTGCAGGGATGTTTTCACGTCCGGTTTATTTTTTCCTCTTGCCGCGAGCATGTCGTACACGAGAAAACACACTGAAAATTGCATTTAAACAATATAAATCACATATTATATATGATATAAAGGATCAAATATGCATCCCGTACTTTGGATTTCCCTGCTGTCTTCCTGGAGTTTCAATTTCCCTGATTTTGTCCCCTACATGATGAAATTTCACCATCTGCCCATCTATGAGAAACATTTATTTAATGTGAACTTTTAAGGTTGATCCATGTCCCATCCACTAACATCCTAAGTGGGAGGTGGGGTTTATGACCTGTTCTGTAGCCAGCCACCAGGGGGAGATCAAGACAATTTAGCTTAATCTTTTGGGATGTATCTTGGCATCCATCTTTATATACCGTCTCTGGTCTCCAAGCCATACTGATGGGTCTGTGAGGTAGCTTAGTAATTAGTGCTTTGAGCTAAATGGTAACATTAGCAAAACACATCCTAACAAGGACAATGCTTACTTGTTCTTTTTCACATTTTAGTGTAGTGTGTGCATAATTAGCATTTGCACACAATACAAATTAAATATACAAGATATAATGAGTTGCTATCATTATGTTTCCACCAATTTTTAAGTTTATGGTAGGTGACCTTTACAACTCAGATAGAGCGTGGTAATTCTCGATCCATCAATCGACCTCAATGATGTGAAGAGACATTAAGCTAAGCAGGATGTTCCAGGCACCCCGCTCCCACCCTCTACAGCTCCTCCTGGGGGATTTTAAGATATAACAATCCCAATAGGGATATGTAGTACGCAGAGCATGTTCCTTGGTCTCCTCCGACCAGCTATACCAGTTTGATGCCAGAACTGAACATCAACAAGAAACCAAAAGGCCTATTTCCCTTTCGCAGTGTACCCTGTTAAGTGCATGGAATGTGTTTACATTGTTCTTCTCTAGTGAAGTATCTGGATTTTGAAAACATTTACATCATAAAGGCAGTTTAAAACTTCACTTAATTAACAATGAAAACCAGATTTATGTTAAATACTGAGGGAAAATAGCTATCATTCTATTCTTTCTTGCCCACCTTGCTATAAAACCTTGTTACCTTGTAAGCATGTGCCGTTCCTGCTGAACTCTCAAATCTACTGCCCCACACCATTAAATTCCAAATATTGCTCCAAGAAAAATGTTAAATGCCACAGTATGCCAGAGCTGGGAAATGCTCTTAAGAATCCAGCGTAGCCAGTTAGGTCTCACCTCAGAAATAGCCAAGAAAAAGAAAACAATTCTAATACTAAACAACCAGGAAACACCCTTTACATAAGTGAGGTAAGCAGCTCCATTGACGCATGCCAGCTGGGAAAGCACCTCTCCCCTGTGAAGCCTGTGAGAGTAGCAGCCAACAGAGCAGTTGTTATCCACCTGGTACAGTGGTCCTTGTTCTCCATGGCAGCCCCGAGAGATGATTCAATTCCTGGGCAGGGCAGCATGAGTGTTTGTAGCCTTAAACAGACTAAGAATAGTCTGTGTGCACTTCTAAACACAATTATCTGTCTTGGCCAAGGGTGCGGCCACCTCAGTTGCGTGTGTTCCCAGCACAACTGAGCTTTACCTGTCAGGGCTTTCCTTCATTTTCTTATAGTCTCCAGATGACTAAGACTTTGGAGTTCAGTTTCATTTCAAGCAAATGTCTCATATGGGTCTGGGTTGAGACACATGACTCAGGGTACATGACTTTGTGAATAAAATTAAACAAGAAGAAATATAAGTAGCAAAATAGAGGAGTAGTCAGAGCTGCTCAGAGACAAAGAAAAAGAAAAACCTTGAGCTCCTGCAAGTGATGGCCTGAGATCTCGTTCTCTCTCTCTCTCTCTTGCAGTACTTGACCTGAAGCTTCATCCAAAAGTCCTTGAACTACTTAGGACAAAAGAAAAAACAGAAAACCCATAAAAAATATAACTACATTGCTCATTTTGTGCCTCTGGAACTTGATTTAGAGCTAAATCTTTTCATTCTGCCAAGTCATCCACCTCACTGTTTCAACTTTATTGCCTACTTGTTATGGCGCTACCTTTTGATCACCAAGTTCCTTTACTAGCACCTCTTCTAACATTGACACTTTACTATTCTGAATGGGTTTGATTTAGGGTGATTATACTTTCTGCAGGTTAAAGTTTTTAGCCATTTGAGCCCCAATTTCCTGTGTCCTCAATTTGCCTTACACCATCTGCCAAAGCAGGAAGAAGAGACACACTTGCTTATTCATGAATCTGTTGCACTTGAGGTGGCGCTGTTGGACTTTAACCGTAGTAACTTCAAATAGCCTTCGACAATGACATTTTCACACAATATTTAAACATTTTAGCCCTTAAACTTATAATGTAGCATTTTGGAAAGAAAGTAAATATTATTGATACCATTCTAATGTTTATGTATTTAAGTGGAGCCACGTGACAATTAGCTTAGCCTAGCTTAAGACTGAAAGCAGGGTTAAACAGCTAACAAGGGTCTCTCCAAAGTTAACAAAAATGGTTGCCAAGACCTCTGAAACACATTGATGAAGACATGGTATTTAATTCTTTAATCTGCACAAAATCAGACAAGAATGTACAACATTTTTCTGGTTTGAGGATTTGTTTTTGCTTGACAAATACGGTAACCTGCACCATATGTATGTACAGAGGCTGCACAAAAATGCTTGATAGATAGAAAAAACCTCAAATTGTGGTTTTTACAACATCTCCACACCATATTTGTCATATTTGAACTCTTTTTGAAAGGCTTGCTAAAATTAGGAACCTATTTATGTTTAAAGCTGGAGGGTGTATACAATTCCCTGGCTTTACTTAGGAGTGCTGCTATGTGTGGTCAAAGCAAATGATAAGGTAGCTGTTGGTGGTCAGTAAATACCTTTGAAATACTGTTTTCTATTCAACATGCTTTAAATATGTGATATTTGGGTTTTGGAAGCTTGGTGGTTGTTGAAAGGCATCCGTGATGGAGCTGGAGTAACAAAAATGATGAAAACAAATAATGCAGCTAACCACATTTTCTTTACCTTATGAGAAAAATGCATTAAATAAGTCATTACATCATTGACATTTTGACTTATTACGCTGAACGTGAGATTTACTACAACCAAATCTTCCTTACTCTTGGAAAGAAAGACCTAAGATAATTATCTTCATATTTCTTTAATGTTCTATTATCTATAGGTCAGGTACTGTATGAAGCAGAGACTTTATATACCATATACACAGAGACACACTTGCCTGCCAGAGCACACATACACACACGTTTTGCGGCTTACTTTATTGCTTTTTCTATTACTCTGAAGAGATGACAAGCTAAATGAGATGTAATGGGATAAATGGGTCAGCTGTATTGTGCACATGTGTATTTTTCTGGACTGGCTTTATTTGCGAGGCAAGCTTGCCTGTTGCTCGTTGATGCTCTGCCTCATTTTGCAGCCCAGACTGTAAATGCCTTAATGGAAGCAGATTAGGGTGGGAAAGGCTATGAGGCAACAGTAGCTCCAGCTAATTATTAAAATGACTGCTATTATGGGATTAAATTTGTCCTTGAGGCAATACGGGAGTAGATATAGAGACAAGCAGGCAGACACCCAACAATCACACAGGCAAATCCCTGCAAAATTTAACCTGTGTTCATTCAATGCATCATCCCTGCCTCCCCTGTGTATATACGTCTCTGTGCTTCCCTTTATCTTTGTCAGTTCGTCTTGCATCCATCGTTCCCCTTGTTCCATGTCGGTTGTGTGTGCCAAAACCTTTCCTGATGTTTCTCTGTATATTGATTGTTTGGGTTTAGATTTTCTGACTCTGCTTTTCATCTTCAAGGGGCTTTGCTTGAATTAAAGACATTTTAGTTCTTCCACCTAAATTTGCCTGCTGCATTTGGGTCCTCCTGCTAGCCACGATATAACCCCAGCTAACTATGCAGTCCCACTGTTGCTGGTGAATGAGCATGCATCAGAAAAAACAACATGCCTATATACTGGTATTTCTATGTTTGGTTAACAGTGCTAGGTCTAATAACAACAAAAAAAACTAGTGCTTGTAGTCATTTTTGTGCTCTCGTCTGGACATAATTTCCAATTTAAAGCTTGTGTGGAAAAAGATAATTTTCCTCATGGAGTGGAAAATATCCCATCTTTCTACAGTAGTGTGGACAAGGCCTCAGTGTCTGTAAAGGTCTGTTTTGCTTAAGAGATTCAGAAAGGGAGTCAAGGAAAAGTAGCTGTGTAAGAACCAGTAACATAATCTCACTACCTGCACAGCTCTTATCTCTCTTTTCACAGTACCCCCCCTCAAAATCTACAGCAATAGCTGCAGGTGAAGACACACAGAAACACACGCACGCATGCACAACACACAGCATGGAGTAGTGTATGTTTTCTGGTAGCCCAGATTTTACGGTTTCTTTCCCATATCTCCCTGGACTGTCTGTGTGTATCCAGGTCTGATGTCACCTGGAGTAACTTCAATACAAACTTACTCAGTCTAAAATGAGAGTCAGTGATGTCATCCTGCACAATCTTCTGTTTGTGGTCATGTGGGGAGGGGCTTTAAGGGTCACAATTTGGGTGTCCTTTTATCTTCCACAGGTCCAGGCTATTCTTGATGTCTGGCTTTCTTCTTTAAAATACGATTTTATTAAAGCTTTACTTAAACTCCCTCATCTGGCCTCGCTTTACTTTACTGAAATCTGACAGTCAACAGTTAGGAAAGTGAAAATAAGGGGCTCCTGTGTCTTTAGCAAGCAGAGACTGTAAAACCAAACACGAGGATTAATCCCTCTTGACAGAAAAGGAGCCGTACAACACAAAGAACAGCTTAGCCCGACAGAAGACTTGTGTCGACTGTTCAACACATTGTCCACTAGGTCAGCTCTCTTGAAACCCACTACCTGTGTCACTTCTATCTGCAAGTGAAGCTGCAGAGCCGAAACAACTCGACATAAATTCTTTCTTCTTGCATGCTGTTGCATCATCTTGTGAAATTACCACCAAGATCTCGCTCTGATATCAGTCCACTTCTCTATGGGATCGCATTAAAATGTTTTTGCTTGTTTTGGTAACAGTTGAACTTGGCCACCCCCTGCCCATTACAGCCCATTAAAACCTTGCCAGGAAATGAGTTGTCAACTTCAAATAAATATGTCCCAAAATAAACTTTCTGAGCTGCTCTCGAACATGACCCTGCCATGGAAAGGTGGCCGCTGCGTTGTCCAAGACTCGCTCATCGAGTGGCAGCCTCTAATTATCCATCTCCACAAGTAAAGGTCGCCTGTCCCAATGTGGCATGACAACTCTCCGGATCACTTCTCCACTCTTTGAGGTTGTGTGGCATATTTAAATACCGGTATATGAGTCTATCCTCTAAAATCTGATTCGGTGGGAATCTGCCTGTTGGACACTGACACACACAGCAGAGCTACAGTGTTTTAGGCAGGTGCAGCATGTCAGGGATCTCATGAAATACAGGCCGATACCTTAAAGTCTGTTAACAATCTAACACGGTTAAGTGGCATCTGCCTCATTCATCCCCATCACTTTCTCTCTACATTCTTCTCTCTGTAGCAAATCAGACAGCAAAGCTACCGACCCGACATACTACATACACATCCACAAACAACACAAAACAACGGGGAGGGGGGGGGCAGGGAACACACAGGGGGACGACAAACACCGTGTCTGTGTGTGCGTCAGGCGGAGTCGAGGGCAAGCGACGAGCAGACAGGCGCAGCGAGGCCAGGGCGAGGGGGGGGGGGGAGGGGGGGGGCAAACATGGGGCGGGGGGGCACCACACGGGGAGGGGGGGGGCGGGGGGGGGGCGAACAGCAGTGCTGTGTGTGCGGAGGCACACATGCACAACACAACAGCTACAAATGAAACAAGGCAGCACAGGGGGGGGGGGGGAGCAAGCAGCAGGGAGGGGGCCACCACCCATGAGCGGCGGGGCGCGGGGCAGGGGGCTGGGCAGGGTGCGGAGGGGAGCGAGGGGTGGGGTATAGGGGGGGGGGGGTGCGTTGGCGGGGGGGGGGTGGGGTGAGGGGTAGGGGGCGGCGTCTGGTCTGTCTTTATGCGTGGAGTAGATGGGGGTTGCATCACTAGAGTGGTTGGGTGCTGGGGCGGGGGAGCGGGGGGGAGGGGGCGGACACCAAGTGAACCACGAGGGGGGGTGCAGGGAGCGAGGGCAAGGCTGAAGGAGGGGCCGAGGGGCGGGGGCGGGGAGGGGGGGGGGGGGGCGCGGGGGGCGGAGGGGGGGGGGGCCGGGGGGCCACACACAGGGGCGGGGACGAGGAGACGGAGGCAGCACAGGAAAGCAGGCGAGCGGCGACGACGGACGGAGGCAGGCAGATGAGCGGGGGAGGGGAGGGGGGGGGGGGGGAGGGGTGGGCGGCGGGGCAGGAAGCAGGGGGAACGAACGAGGCGGAGGGGGGCGGCGGGGGGACAGCAGCGAGAGGGGGGAAGAGCGGAGGAACAGAGGCAGCGAGGAGGGCGGAGCGGGCAGAAGCAGCGTGGCGCCCGGGTCGAGGGCGGAGGGGGGAGGGGGGCGGTGGGAGGGGCGTTGAGGGCAGGGCGGCGGGCGGCGCAGGCAGAGGTCAGGGGAGAGAGGGGGGGGGCACGCGCGGGGGTGTGCGAGCGCGGCGAGCGCGCGGGCGCGGGACGCGGGGGGGGTGAGGGGGGCGCAGGCGCGAGCGGCGGCGGGGCAGCGGGCCCAGTCGCGAGGAGGGGGCCGGGGCGCGGCGGCGGCAAGGCGAGAGGGGGGAGCATGCAGACAGGCGCGGGCGACCGCGGGCCGGCGGGGCGCCCGACAGGGAGCAGGCGGCGGCAGGGCGCGCGGGAGTGGGCCAGCAGGAGCGCGGCATGCGGGGAAGGGATGCAAACACAAACCTTACAACACTCAAGCCCATGGCTATTACCGGAACGATTCGTAGCTGGTTATTGCACTGGGGCATCCCCGAATATAAACATGACTTTTCTTTCTACTTCCACGCAACAGTTCATAGGTCGGTGGGGGCAATGGCGGGCGGCGGGGGGTGGGCGGAGGGCAATATATGGAATCAAAAACAATAACGAAACAGACTCTCTGCTTCTGCGAGATAATAAACACAACAAACGCACAAGCAAACACACACGAATCACACCAACACACAACACACAAACACCACAAGCAACAAACAGGCAACACAACAGGAGCACATCAGAGCACTACAGACCACACCCGCACACACACACACACCAAAAGCACGACACACACAACACACAGACACACAAACACACACACACAAAAAGCACACACGACACGGAACACACATACACAACTGAGGAGGAGGGGGGGGGTACAGCAGGGGGGGCGGGACGAAGAGCAACAACGTACCGGCAAACACACAAGCAACACAACCAACAACAACACTAAAACAACACATACCCCAACAAGCAAACACAACACACACATTCACACATACCGCACAGAAACCCAAAACAATACAAACATCACACACACATGCAGCAGGGGGCGAGGGGGGGGGGGGGGGGCGGGCGGGGGATGGGGGGAGCAGGGGGGGGGGGGGGGGGGGGGCGCGGGGGGGGCAGGGGTGGGTGGGGCGGAGAATAGGGGGCGGAGGGGGCGGTAGGGGTGCGCGGGGTGAAGGGGGGGCACGGGGGGGAGAGCAGCAGCGGGGCACCAACACACAGCGGCAGCGAAAGCGGAAGCATGCATAGGGCGAGGGAGAACAGGGCACAGCGAGAGGGGGGGGGAGGGCAAAGCACGACGGGGGGGGGGCGACAACACACACTAAGGAGGGGCGGGGGGACAAGGGTGAAGGGGGGGGGGAGGGACGGGCGAGGGGGGCGGGGGGGTAGGAGGGAGGGGGGGCAGGAACAACAGGGCAGCAAGGCGAGCAAAGTAGCGAGGCACAACACAAACACTATAACAACAGGGGCGAGTCAAGGGGGGGGCGGGGAGAGAAGCAAAAGCACACGCGCGAGGGGGGGGGGGGGGGGGCACGATCACCCGCGGGGGGGGCGAGGGGGGGGGGGGGCAGCAAGGGGGGCGGCGGGCGCGCAACAATCCAGGTTGCGGGAGGCGGGGGTCGGGTGGAGGGGGCGCGGCACACTACTACCCACAGCGTAAGGGCGGAGCGCGCACACACAGGGGGGGGGGGGGGTCGGGAACACACAGGGCACAGCACAAACCACACACGCCAAGCAGGGGAGCAACAGAGACACACAAGCAGCACAAACACACACAGCA